>BLKM01011859.1:0-87322 GCA_013340265.1 Coptotermes formosanus
AGTTAGTTAGTTAGTTAGTAAGAGTACTTCAACTCATAACAAAAGAGGATACAATAAAGGACAACAGCAGATCACAAAAATTTAAGAATGTCACCAGCGAAACAGTATGCAACTACTGAGTCACCAAATATAACAACCGTACCACAAGCGACCTGCTTACAACAAGTGGCCGTGAAAATATCAACTAAAAGGACGAACAACGACTAATAAAAAACTATAAAAATTACAAGAACACGACACCAACCAAATCAGAGGTCAGACTACAATACCTTACACATATCATCTATACGTAACAATAATGTTTCAGAAATGCGAAATTTTAAATCGATTATTTTCAATATCAGGTTTATGATTTACTATCAATGGTATGTTGTATCACACTGCTGAAAAAACAACTAAGTTAAAAAATGTCACGCTGGAATGGAAACACTAAAACTCCTTGTGCTGCATAATTTTAAACAATATTGGACAGGTTTAAGTAATCTAAACAAAATAAAACTGAACTAAGTAAATTCCAACATGGCTAGCATACATATACTTGAAATTTCTGTTCCAAGAGTTAAATCACAGTTCAATAGGCGAATTACTTTACAATTTTCCAGCCAGAAGTTGACATACTACAGTCTGTCATCCAAGCACTTAAACAGCAAAGATCGAGTCACATATTCAGAGAACATGAACATGCAAATACGAGTAAGGGAAATTAATTTCAACCAATCATTTCAAGTATATCGAAAAGAAAAATTTCGATTACAAGCCGAAAGGACTAGCGGTAAAGCAAAGAGGGCGATGACAAAACCCGGACCTGAAGTATAATAACCTTTGTCCCAAGGATCAGAGGATGAAGATACAAGGTGGAGAGCGGGTCTTGATTTACTGCTGTACATCTGCTAAATATCGGTTGTAGACGTAAGGAAGTAGTCATTACAACGCTTCTAGGAAAACAGGTCTGGCATCCACCACACAAGAGACATAGTTGTTCCTGAGGATATTTTGGATACCTATGTGAAACGTAAAACTACAGATTTGCATGTCTGAATTGTAACCCTCTTTTTACGAATATGCTTTCATATAACACAGTTCATTTGGCTCGTATCAAATTAGTGACTCTAAGGTGCATGTGTAATAATCAGATAAAACTGAATGCACATAAAACAGCGTATGATACAGGCCCTGATTCAAACAATCAAAGAAGGACGCTACATCGATACATCCGATGTTTTACGATGTCTAACACTGCTTATCCAAACAAGCAACAGAATCACATTTACATTCAGTCATGCTCGTGCATTGTAATGCGATAACATTCCATCGCAAAATGTACGTCAAGTCTAATTCTTCATTCCAGTACGTTAGGTTACGAACTGTAAGCCATTAAACGGCACACAGGCTGGCAGCAAAGTACACTAAGTAATTTTAAAATTATCCACATACCGTGCACTAATCTAGTTCACAGTATTTATTCCTACAACCTCACAATAATAATCAAGCAATGGTTTTATAAACATATGATATATTTCCAACAAGTTTCGGACTACAGTGGCCATCTTCAGGGAGGTGGTTAATAAGGGAAAGAGTGGTGGCTAATTATGTTACAGAAGTGCAGTGATATTGTTGTACAGCTGTTGCATAAATATTGTGCACACTTAGCAAATTAGTACATGTTAAAAATACCAAAAGTGTTGTGCTGTGTACGCAACGTACAGAATGCCACATGGAACACATGAAAATAACGAAAGTCCTTAACCACTCCGATGCGTGGTCCTTATTTGTAATGGCAATCGTGAAACAAAATACGTTTACTTCACTGAAAGGAACCCTAACCCTTCAGAAGGATATGAAACTCCACATATTTTCTATTACTGACCATATTTTTACTGCAAATTGATGGCTATATCCATTAAATGAACTCCAAACACGCCCTTGGCCATATATCGCGCTATGCATACAACCATATTCACACACAAACACACACCCACACGTGTATATACGTATATATGTATGTGTCTGTGTGTGTGTGTATATATATAGATATATGAATCGAGTAAATGGAGGCAAAAATTACGAAACTTCGCATTATGTTCTTTTCACGAGTCTTATATTACTTTCTCTGTCACGTCCAAATAATTTTATGTCTACGTCATCTTCACCAAAACACACAACATAGGCATCTCCTTAAAACTCTGGCGCTGAACGACGCATATGCTGCGTCACAAAGTGGAGGGTTGAATTTCCAAACGCTGCAATATATGCCTCGGCAAATTTTGGAAATTTTTATATTCCTCGGAATGCTTCCTTTTGTTTATCTTTAATGTAACAACATAAAAGACTCACAACTTAAATTCATGAAGAGGATGTTCATATGACTGACGTGGATTTTGTGAGCTCCACTCTTTGTTGCTGTGAGTGTTGATATACACACCAAATACTGCCAGACTTCATCAATGATAAATAACGCCTGTTTCTTAACAATCTTTCGTGCACAAATCTTGACAGCGTACTGCAGTAACCATTCCAGATCTATCATTACAACTACTTAGTTATGTTCGCCAATTCAGTCAATGTATACGGAACACTGCGTCCGACATCACAAAGTTCTTTACAATTGGCAGCCTTTGTATCCAGTTTTACAAACAACATTACTTAATGACCAACCCCTCACTGTACCAGTCACCTTTACAATTAATATGACATCTATCCAAGTCTTGGATTCCCGGCATTAACAACGTCACACTTTCAGCCTACTTACACCGCTCTTCGGAAACTTTTCATCACTATATCGTTTTCTTATTTTCTGTTTTTCTATTGCTATTGGTAAAGTTTCAAGTTTGTTCAGAACGTATTAACGACCAAATCAAAATTCGGCAGTGAAATACATGTTACGTCTTATCGCTCTAATAACCACAAATTCTTACTTTAAATATGAAGAACAGTTTACGCGTTCCATTTGTTTATATACGTAAGACTACACATATCACAAATGTATTTCAAGAGATTCCAGCTGTCATGTGAAACGTGTGAATTTTTCTGAAACAGTTTTGCGCAACTCTTCTTTCGAATTTATGTCATATTCTGGATACTATCCCTTAGCAGTGCTCAAGTTTGCAGCTACGCGAATGTATAACCTTTGGTTACAGAATTAACTGCAGTCTTGATGTCAAAGTCAGGGAACGCCCCATCCATTCCCTTCGACCTTGACCACAAGGCCGGTGATTATCATAATAAAACATCCTGTATCACTAAATGTGTGCCGTCACAACTTTGTTCACTGGTTCGTTACAGAGAGATTGGATCGTTATATCAATGACCCAGTGTCTCGTTTCCTATATTCAAACACTACAAGTTCTCTTATTGATTTTATATTCTTTAGGAAGCAATACCAGAGGCTCAATAGGACAAGATATGCTTGCACCTGTTTCTGTGCTCTGATCTGCTGTAAGCCGATCGAACCAGTATGCAGCTTTCTGTGTTTAACATAGCCTGGGTATGGCCATAACAATGATTATTCCGTGACTGCAGCTGTTCGGAAGGTGGGCAAAATGTCTGGATAATGTTGTGTAGAAAATTGAATGGTTTAATTTCTCCTGTGTCGCCAGCAACAACGAAACGTACTTACTTACGAATTCCTGTAGAGTGCCAGGCACCTTTGCACGATTTTAACGAAATTTAGATTTTGTTGAAACATTTTTATGTAATCCACCAATACAAAATTTCACGGAAATCTGTCCAGTGAAAGCTACCATGATGCATGCAAACAGTCGGACGGACATGAAGCGGTTGGCGGTTTTTCCAACTAAGCCAACTCGTGTAAAAATTTTAAGTATCGGGCGAAGTAATATTACAACAGAAGATTTTCGTGGCTTGAGAAATTTTCGGGTGACGAAGCAGCGGTCTGTTTTCTCAACTGCCACTAGGAGTCATTAAAGATATATGCACGTGCTAATGATATGTACTTTTTAGTCACTAGAGACGCAATCGCCTATATTCCGCGAAGGTATTCCAGTAACATCCCGGAAGAAATTTCCGAGCTGCACTAAAAAGTGCTCCTCTGTCCCATAATTCTTCACACATTTGCATTTTTCCCCTTACCACTAGAGTTAGAAGAAATCAACACTGCCCATCGCAACAATTAAATTTGCGTTGGATCGTTGTAGGTTGAACAGGAAACTTCTTGTGTTATTTTGACACAAGGATTCAAACAGACACGTCAAATTCTGAAATCCGTACACAAAGATAATTCTCTCTTACCAGTGGTGTGCTATTACAATTTTGTTCACTCCTGTATTATAGAAAGTTTGGACCGTTACACATATTTCTGTATCATATTTTTCATTGTGAGAAACGACAGTCGGTTCCACTCCTTACCTTCAAGTATGACAATTTCTGTCATCGATTTTAATGTTTTAGAAGGTAACACATGAGGAGCAACAGACAAATGGGCAGATCTGAGACTTCTTGACGGGTACTCTATGGCTGAATTCAGGGCCATAGTTCAAGAACAGACTAGGGTTCATATTCAACACATTCACTATTTAGAGGATAAGTGACGGTCATTCTGCTTCTTTAACGGCGAGTGCTGGAAAAAGGGGGAAAAGGTCTTCCGTTTCTTCAGTAAGAGCTTTCCTAAACATGAAAGTTTCTTAAAATTTTGCTACGCTTATGTAAGAAATTATAGCAAACAAATGCAAATGTCGGAACGAATGTTTCACACTGTATTCTTTAAATAAGAACATAATTATTTTGTTTCAACAAACTTATTTCTAAAAAGAGCTGTCTCTAACATCTCATAATCTTACTCGCGTCTTCAAATATATTTCTTCTAAGTTCAATCTTATCACAGGTCAAAAGCATATCCACACTATTCTTTGAATGGTGAAGTCCACATTGAAGCCACAAGGTTAGAGAATTACAGCTTCTTGCTTTCATCCCATAACGCCCTATAAATTAAAGAGAATTTTAGAAGCTAAGAAAATTGTCTATATGCTTGAGCATGAAACGTACTTGAGAATGGTGGAAGTAATGATTACGAGATCTGTAGGTTTCCACCCATCAGACTAAGCTTACATTCTGAAATTAGCAAGTCAAACTGTGCAACAAATCTTAAAACATAATCTTGTATTACTCAGCTTGTACCATTCAAATGTATGTCACTTCTTAACCAAGCAAAGTTTCGTTCGTTATAGAAAATTTCTGTGTCCTACTTACAATGTTAGAAATTTCCTACAGTTTCATTGGTTACCTTTGAAAATTATAAGTCATGTACTAATGTTATGTTCTTTAGGAGTCAATATCCGCTGCGGAACAGGCAAACAAATGGATGCACTACTTTCAATTTTTTTTATTTGTGGCATTATGATACGTAGTTTTACTCACAGAAACGTATGCGTTTGTGTCAGTAAAATGAGGTTGTTCAGCGCCTTGTTCCGCACTTTCACAAATTCGATAATGAGAAGTGATGTGAATTTTTCGCGAACGTAAAACTGTAAGAATTCAGTACAAACACGCAGCTTTCGGTTGTGAACATCGTTTAGGCACAACCATCACAAAAATTTGTGTGTTCATTTCCACACTTCGGGATGTTGGCAACATTGATTGCATAATGTTATGTAGAAAATGAAACGGTGCTGTCCTCATGTGCGGTTCTCTTGGTTTGACAACCATCCGGTGTCACGTGGTCACGTGAGAAAAATAGCAATCATTCGGGAGAATTTTTATATTGATAAATTTAACAACGTTAAGAGTTCCACGCCTGCTCATTTTAGCACAAGATAGGCAGTGTACGTAAGACGTAACATTCTCGATCGTTTGAATAATATTTAGACCTACCCTGACAACCAGAAACCACGCCTGATTTTGCGCTTCCGCTGCAATGTAAATGAGATCTTCGCTCTTCTGGGATGTTACGCAGCGTTCATTGGCATTTAGCAACCGACGTTTTTGGACAGCCTATAGTCACATTTTCTTGGAACGCTTAGATCTAGAAAATGGGACTACACGTGGTCCCGAAACGTCGAAAGTATCTAACAATCAACGCTGCGGAACATTCCTCAAGAGATGTTACATCCTGATAGCCCTCATACCGAAGCGAGTGCATTTAATGGGACTTAATAAGGAAGGTAACCTTTAAACGTAGGCTAATTGGATCTTCGTGTAGCAAGTATTGGTGGGTCTGACTCTGTCACCAATAATCCTGACACTCGCATTACCGTTGTCTGAGTTCCGACGGTACCTGCCGTACGTGCTAAAGGTAAGGTTTGAGTCCAGCTCGCCGTTACGGGACGGGATACGAGCTGGTTTTACGCCACCCAATGAAACTCACTACTTTCCAAAATACAGTACCTCATTTGCTGGGGTGTCAGGTTACATTCCGTCCTCCTTACGTGTCGGATCTCAGGAAGTGCTACTCACAAATCGACACAGGCCAAAACAGTAACCATCACAAAAAAGACACAGAAAGTTACAGCAACATTAAGAGTCCGGCATTCATAACATCTTGACAGCAGAGAGAGGATGACGAAGGCGAAATCCATTACGGCGTTTCGCAGTAATACTGAAACGGGTGTCCTGCAGCAGGTTCTCCTAACGTAACAACGTGTCTCCTTCATTAGCAAATTCTATGGCCACATACACATTTTTCGCGCTGTGTCAACCTTTAATTACCAAATTGTAAATAACGGTGTCGCCTCATTTGCATTGGCATGTCAACCTTTCAGCTCTATACAAACAACTAGTTGCTTCTATCATTATCTTAAGGCTGCACAAGTAAGCATTTCACAGCTTGTCACACTAATTACACTAAATTGTAACTTTAGCAGGGTTTACGCCACTGCCGTGGAAACATTTCCTCTTTGTGTGACCGGTGTCTCTTTTCTCAGAGCAGATCAGTTATTTTACCTCCTTGCGCAGCAACAGGTAGAACTGTTACATACAGTTTACACCAACACATTGGGAATGCAATTAATTTACGTGTATAAATGTTAATGTACGGGCGACTCCAACAGTGCGCGGTCCATGCAATGAAGCAGACAACGCATTATTCGAATTCTTTTCATTTACAATCTGGGTACAAATTCCAAACTCCCTAACTGATCTGAACAAATCAAACGTAAATATACGCACAAACAATAAAAATTGACAGGAACAGTGTTCACTTATATGCTGCAAATAAAAGAATGGCGAATAACAAAAGTCAGCAATTCTTTAATTTCTCACCGCATAGCTTATTATGACGTGTCACCATCGAGACGTTCGGAATCGCACCTGGAGTGCGGTGCGGGATTTGGGAGAGAGGTAGGCAGCCTTTGCACAACACATGGTAGCTATAACTTGAGGAAGTTAGTGTGTTTTGTAGGACGACTTTGGGAGTGGACTGCGCTTCAAAAATGGACACCGCAGTCTAGAGCGTGCGTTCGTTCCAGCCCACTACAGCAACTGCGTCCCTAACAGTGTAAATGCACGTCTCCACTGCATTTTATGGACCGACTGTGAACAGGAAGCTATGATACTACATGTGCCCCTCTTATCATATAACCACATACATTTAATCTTCCTGCAGTTACTCACAACAAACATGGCCGTCCGGCTGTTGCAGCTTATCGTTAGTAATAGAAACGCAGTAATATTTACAAGTCGTATGATCCTACATCCCACGTTTCTCCTTCGGTTGCGATCGGGACGATTTCAGAAGTGGTACTGGGTAGCTCCTGCTCAAACATTCACAACTCCCCTACCATCCGACAAACACGACTCAAACAAGCCAGTAACACACTCTGCACACTTCAAAATAAGCACGTTTCTTTGTACTGATAAACTCCATTATGTAGAACACTTACAGTCTCTCCCACATATTCTGTGCGTCCCGTCCATCTGACTCCTCACTGTGATGCCTTACGGCCTTGCTTGGAAAAAAGGCTTTCGAAGCCATTATTAGTCACTGACACTTAGGCAGTAACACAAAACTAAGCTCACCAAACAAACCCCAAATTCGAGTATGAGATCGCTGCGCCGTGTGGCAAGAGAGATTCTTTGGTCTTGCGGGTTGTTCATTATTAGCACAGCCGCAGTTTCAATACCAGTCCCCGACACATAAATTATCTTTTCATTGCTGGCAGAAAGTATGTGTTAAATCAATATGTGAATAAATCTTAAGCCATCTACTATGTCTTCATCATACGGGCACTTTCTGAGAGTTTAAATTAAAAAACACACATATCAAATTCATGTTTTCTCACGCGACTACCAACACAAATGGCATGTGTGAGTTTTCAGCACAAATTCCATTATATTCGTAGCCAACAGAATATACCATTTTCCACATTATTCAAAGAATTCATTTCACGCAAACATTCATAAAATATAGAAAAAGAGATACAGGGACGGAAAGCATTTCTTCCAATTACAGGGAAAAATACTCTCGAAAATAGATACAAATGATCAGTACTTCTTATTAATGAAGGTACACAGTTCATCATATTCGAATACAAATAAGAATAAAATAAAGGAAATGAAAATTTCAAATATTAATTTTCTTTTCAGGCCGTTCCGAAAAATTGTGAAAAGCAACTGTTAGATTCTTCACGTCAGCCCTCATGAAACAACTGGGCTTCCAATGGACGACTTTCCGTACAATTTGATGTTTGTGGATCTTTCGTAAATCTGCCGATAATGTTCAGCTTTGAGTTAAATCTCAGAGCAGTATAACGGGTAGATATGGGTACTGTACCGAGACTTAAGTACACATATGATAACATGTCGCTCAATTCTTTTATTTTTCAAGTACTTTCCAATCCACGGAAAGCAAATAAATTGAGAACGCAACATTTCCTTCTTACGCAGTTAATTTCTCCACGCCGTGAACTAATTAGTGGCATCAGTGAAATAGTGTCATCCTTCTGCGAGGTTTCCAAACATTATGGTTGCTCGAACTGTACCGTGGTTGTTCCAAAGTACCCAGAAAAAAAATTAACGATTCTACAATACCAACTTTTGCCTCTCATTAATAATGCAATTTCACGAAGTATTGATCACTCCTTCGTCACTCAAAACTATGCCAAGCAGCTCAGTGACATGCTCAGTGTTCTGACTGTCGGACATACACTGAAGCAGTGGGAAAGTGACCAACACTGAACAAACGAGGATTGTCCAACGCTTCGATAAGTTTTTTTTAAACTCTGTGTTACTTCTCGTTGAGGTAAATTACTTCTACATGGACAGCGAAGGATCAAAAGTAAAGGGACTATGGGACAGTCGTTTCGGTTCGATTATTTTCCTCTTTAGATTGGTGGGAATTCCGTTTAAGATTAAGGAAATGTCGACTATTTACGCCGTCTACATGAGAACCGTGATCATAAGTACATGCAGTGCATATGTGGGCATGTTCGTCGATGTCTACGTACATGGGGATGATCTGCGACACGCCATGACGACATTCCGCGCGGTACTTACGTACACAAATATTATGTGGATATTTTTGTACTGCAGGTAAGTACCAACAGTGTTCGTCACAACTGCAGGATAACAAATGTCAAGGAAGATCCTCCGAAATATATTAAAAAAACTGTGTCTTGAACAGAACGCTGTTACCAGTGACAAAGTGTCTTGTCCAGTGAAGGTACGCAAGTGTTTAGCACCTAGAAATTAACGACCGCTACACCTGATGGAAAACTTACACTGTTGATTTCATACTCTTTTAATAACAATTTCATTGCTCATATATCTACAGTTGAACATCGAAATTTTTCTTCCGGTTCTCAGAATATTTTCTTACATTTACAGAACGGTGTGATGCATTTTTTCAGACTGCGACAACACAGTATTGAACGTGCAATGGACCTAACAGACAGCTTCACGTGGGAAGATCTGCCGACCAGAGACGCAGAAACCGGACACTTGACAGCGGCAGGATGGATCCGGCTCATTAAGTTCTTGAGTATGCGAGTGTTTCTAGGGCTCACAACATTTCACTTCACCCAATCAACAGTCCGCATCGTGACGAACCACGAAACCATATTGATTGCGTGGTATCCTTTCGACTGGACAGTTTCACCGTTCTATGAACTGGTTAACATCTCGCAGGTAACAATTTCTAAGACAAAATTTCCTTTAGTCTATTTTACAGTATCATTACTTTAGCAGACTGTGTTAATTGATATATTCCCTTTTTCGTCCTTTCTTTCGTCTGTCCTACTTCCTTCCCTATTTTTCCACGCTGCACAGTAATTCGTAAGACTGAAAGACATTGAAGGATGGGGTTGGCTGATAATAAAGAATTGGTAAGAATTTCTAATTAAGCTGTCTTGACCTAACTGAGGTACTGTGCCGGACTTTTCTCTGCGGAACTTTGGGAAACAATTGAAACCTCCAGGATATCCGGTTTTGTCGGTCGGCACATCTTCAATACTAATATACAGGGCTACCGAAGTACAAACCGTTCGGTCTAGCAGCAATGTCAGTACATGACCTAATGTGACGTCATACTAGACAAGGGTAATTATGAACGGTGGCCCGAGACAGATGTCAGTGGATCGGCCCATAAGATACATTAAGGCCACTCGGAAAATATGAAAAATCTTGACCACAAAGAACACAGCATCCATTTTCCACACTTTTACTGCATATTCTAAATTTTCCACCAATATTAAATGCCCCGCCCCACTTTTCCATCAAGTAAGATGTCGAAAATCACTTGAATTGTGCTAATACGCATTACAGTATGAGCATCTAACAATAAGAGACTCGAACGGACACGTATCAAAAAAATTACACAAGTTGATGTAACGGAACTAATATATCTGCAGCATGGTGATTTATTTTGGGTTATTAAGTTATATTGTTAATAATTACAACGAATTTGGTAGATAAATGTATGCTCGGCACGTAAATTGTATACTCATTCCTTTTTGGCGATTCACCGCACATAGTAGATACTGGAACAACGTTATAAAACAAAAGACAGTGAAAGTAAATTAGCAATTCGCATAACTGAATCACTTTACATGCAACATGAATTTTATGTTCCACACGCTGTGTCCTGCACTGGAGACATAATAAAAGTTTTATTCTTAGACACATCGGTTTCGCCAATGGTCTAAATTCCTACGTACGTATGAATCTTCATTGATTCACCGCTGTTTCTCTGTTTCACATTCAAGTATTCATATTTCGCTACCAGACCTTTTTTAACAGACGCTTCTAATGTGAAAGTGTACAGATAGAGAGGATATCACAGAAAGGCCAAAGAAATGTTTTCATTTCGAGTCCGTAAATTCGTTGACTCAGTCCAATCAAAAAGTAATGCCGTTTTCTATTGGTTGTGAAGTTACATTCCATAAATGAAAGACAAAACTTGAATGACAGTAACATGCACCCAAAATTGTCACTTCCATTTTGTTGTTAGTGTTGGGTGAAATTAGGTCCAATAGCCTTAACCCCACACGCTGGAGTGTAATTTTGAACGTATTAGCCGAGTGGGTAGTTTACATTTCAGAAACTGACCACACGTCGCACTCGTAAATGACACTCGTCGGTTGGCAATCAAAAAGAGCAATTACTCAATTCTGAACTGAATAACTTCTACTAATATGTGTACACCGATATACTATAACTGCCGGGCGTTCAACTGATCAGCCTTCAGTCTACAAGCACCCAGACAGAAGTGTGTGTGATTATATGATAAAGGAAACTAAAACATACCATTCTCCTATTCGATCTTCAAATTTCTCAGTACAGTACACCAGTTATCTCGAAGGCGTACAAAGCAGGGAAGAAGGAAAAGGCAATAATTAATGGGTCTGTGGAACAGAACGGACTAGACAATATCCAAATTTTAATTACGCGCTGACTTTTTAAATGACTAACAAGTCAAGAGGGGCTGGAACACTGTACAGTACAGTCACATGAATCCAAATGGCAGTTAGTATTCCTTAATGGCTTCACTTTATATGAAATTATGTTGCAAATATTCACTTCTTTACAGTGTTTCGCATCGTTGACAGCAATGGGTACAGTATGTGGCTACATGTCTCTGGTTACCGCACTGATCGCTGTTGCCTGTGCTCAGTTCGAAAAGCTAAAGGCGGCCATATTGGATATCAGACAGGAACACATCACGCCTTACCACGGGCAGGAAGATGAACAGGTTCATACAGCTGCAGACTGTGACTTGCAAGCTAAGTTACATGCGTGCATTCGACACCATCAGGACATAATGGCGTAAGTTCAATAGGAAATACTTAACACACTAGTGGAACAACATATTAATGTAACGGCAAAAGAAAAGAAGTATTGCATTATCTTCTCTAATACTCACTACAAAAGTAAAGCAGAAAGCACCATAAAAACATTCCCTCTAAACGTTACTTCTCACATAGAAAACACACAGAGACTCGACAAAATATTCTCAGCCTAGCAGCCGCATTAGGTGGTTGAATGACGAGGAAACCAAAATTTGCAGGACAGTCGCTACCCAAGCCGTCTCCCCCGAAAACGAGGATTTAAACTTCGGGTAACTCGCCATTCAACCAACCGGCGCAGTCATTAGCCGGGGAATATTTAATTGAATTTAGTTTCCGTGAAATATTTAAATTACATATCACATACGAGAATAGCCTGTGGCTTAAACCAAAATACAGTAATGCCCTGTATGAAACAACGTGTTCGACATATTCTGTGTATCTCTTCTTCTAATCTGCAGGTTCATGCAGCACCTGGAAGACGCACTGAATGTCTCTCTGTGCGGCCACTTTCTCATTTTACTGGCCGCAATTTGCTTCACAGCCTTTTCTGCAGTTACGGTACAGTACATGAACTGTTGCATTCTCAAACAATAAAGGAAACTGATTCCTCAAAAGTGACGCCGTGTAGTCCGGCATACTTACTACATCCTACTTTAATTCTCAGGGTACACGTCCATCCATCCATCCATCCATCCATCCATCCATCCATCCATCCATCCATCCATCCATCCATCCATCCATCCATCCATCCATCCGTCCGTCCGTCTATCTATCTATCTATCTATCTATCTATCTATCTATCAATCTATCTATCTATCTATCTATCTATCTACATGTCTGTCTATCTGTCCGTCTGTCTGTCAGTCTGGTTGGCTGGCTGGCTGGCTGACCATCCGTCCGTCTGTCCGTCCGTTCGTACGTCCGTCTCTCTGTCTAATCTATCTATCCATCTGTATCAATTTTCACCTGTATATCTTCTATGCATCTATCTACCTGCCCATCGCTCTATCTATGTATCATGTACGTACCTCTCTTTACCATGTGCATATCTATACACATATCCATATTATTCCATTAACAAATATTATAAAGTAAAGGGAATTCATTATTGTATCACATACGAATACATTTTGTCAACACGCGCTCTGCCATTGCAGTCAGTCCCAAACCCCACAAGAGGTACAACGTCCCCTGTCACCTTTCACATTTAGACATGTTACATCACTACTTCAGGCACCATAGGAATACTCCTTCCGCAAGTATGGAAGACAAGTGTCCCAGAGTATTCTCCGTTCTTGTATGTCTCGAACATTTGTTATTAACTGTTTCACGAATCCTGAAGCAATACAAGAGTGTTAAATTTTTAAAAACCTTCTTGTTTCGTTTCCCAATTACAAAATATGAAATAATATGGCTACTATCTCACAATTCGCATCTCTATACGATCGTTTGCTCACGGTTACTTTAGTTTCACAGTTGATAGATACTCCTCACCCCTTCAATTTGCAAAAATAATAACAAACAAAGCGCATAACACTGATAAAATTGCAAGCGAAAATGAAATTACTGAGTTTAGTGTCGACAACTAATAATGCAAGAAGGCATATTTCTTACTCAGCTGCCCTTTGTGATAACAAACCTATCGGCCGCACTGCAAGGATCAAGAAGTAGAAGACATTTCTTGGAATTCTTGGCCTTTAAAGAGGTCTAACCGCTCCTCCTTTCCCGCTAGCTTCTCCAATCGGTTAAGCATGTCTCTTAGCTGCAGGGAATCTAAGTGGTCTGAAGCACTAATTACACAGTTTTTTTATTGTTCCAATGAAAGTTTACACTGAATCTTTCTAAATGTATTTCTTATCTCTTTTTTTATCTGTAGATGTGGCATTGAATTAAGTAATCACTTTTCGGTTGTATTATTTGTTTTGAACGTGTCCGACCACCAAGAAACACAAACAGCGTCCGACCACCAAGAAATACAAACAGCGTCTCCTCCGGCGTCAGCAACCACCGGGTGTATTCCTAGTTCAAAATTTCTCCCTCTCTCAAATTTCCTACATCTTCTAATTGGCTATCTTCCTACCTCGACAATCTCTAATAGGTCAAAAAGTTGAAATTTTAAATTCCAAATTCCCATTGGCTGACTACGGCGTGAGATCGTAACCTGCGACTCAACCCGTGTGAACCCCGTGCTCTAAGTAACGTTCAAAAGTGGGCGTATGACTTCGTTACCTCCTACCAGACGAGTTATGATGGGCAAAAGCTGTCAACTTCCCAAATTTCTGTAGCTGCAAAACACTTCTAAAACACATTAAACCTGACATTGACAAACTAAGTTCCTTTTGCTGCAAACTAGCCGCATATCTCTTTCCCATTCTAACTACAGCTAACTCTGTCTACAGTCCTCGCCTGTCCCCTTCGGTCCTGCACAGTTGTGTACGCCAGATGTCCTAATTAGTTGCATCCCTGCATCTAGCTAGCTTCACGATATTTCTGACTCTCACTATTGCCTTATAAATGTAAAGTTCCATAGCATTAACGACTAACCCCCTTTATAAACGGTTATAGAGGGGACCGATAGGTCGTCCCGAAACTTCGGTACAAAACTACCACTCAATGCTGCGTAATATCCAGGAAGAGCGCAGATTTCTTTCAAATTTTGAGTTGCAATTACTTTCACGGCAATGTGTAATTCTTCTAAAACTACATCCTCTTGCAAGTACGAAGCAGTTTCACACAGTGCACGAACCCGGTACGACGGACAGTCCGCACAGTTGACATGATTTGTCATCATAGTACAGAGTAACCGTCCGTCTTCGCAGAAACGAAATTCAACCGCAAAAGCACTGGAAAACGCCAACTAAGGGAGGAAGACCTGAAGAAAAATTTACAAAACAAAATATAAAAAAGAAATTTCCCTGCGAGAAGTCACTCAATAGTTTAATGTCACACATATTTTCCTCTGGATAGCGTGATAATGATAATAAAGAGGAAATCAAACTAACTGATGTTGAAGATAGCTTCGAAAATCTCTTCCGAAGACACAGCAACTTATCTGGCCAGTTATTTTAAATAAATTCACGCATATTCCAGACTTTGTTACATTACATGGCCAAAGACGTGCATTGCCATCTGTGAAGTGTCTGGCTATACCATATTTTTCCACATTATCTCATAAACGGCACGATTTTCAGAAAAAAAGTATTGACCATAAAATGTGTGTTCTGAGATTGTCTACAACTTTTGTCCGGAATATGTCTTATTCTAAGAAGAACTGAGCGTGATAATATCATAAACCTACATTCCTCTTCATGTAAAGGATCAATTATTCATGTTAGATTTAAACAAGACCTACATTTTTAACAGAGTTTTCAAGAATATTAAAATATCAAATTTCCAGAAAGTATTTCCATTGGTAGCCGATTTGTTCCATGCGGACAGACAAATACACAAGACAAAGCCAGTGGTCGCTTTTTGATATTTCCGAACAGGCCTAAAAATCTTATACAAAATCAAGTAACATTATTATTCCTTACATCCCATGTTTTCAATAGGTTTGTTATTTGATATCTTCTATTCTTTCTGTGTTGTGATATTACAACTCTTTTTTGCAGGATTGGGGAAATTATGCGGATATGAGTCAAGCAGTTATAGTTTACTTGTTGTTCGTTTGTGACGTGCTTCTGATCTGCTGGTTTGGAACTCAGCTCACACAGCATGTAAGACAAAATGTCTTAAAACATTACGTTCATAATGTATATGGAGTCTCAAACCAATTAAGCAATTATGTTTCCTTCGAATAGTTTAATATTTTTCTGCCCTACACGGTGTTCTTCACTAATTTTTCGCAGGCAAGATTTCAACCAGGGCTTATAAGTACATCACGATTTCTTGGGTGTTAATCACCCAAAATAATAACATTATCTTAACATTTTATGCCTGATCACGCATATGTTCATGTTTAGGTTTGCAAAGTTCTTGACCAGAAGCAATAAATTCCTTTCTAGAAAATTTATCATATCCTACTCCTTAGTCATGAAACATACGAAAGGAATATTATTTTCGTTTCCATAGCAAATTAAGCATTTCATTTTGATTCCACTGTTTTAAAATTCTCTGACCACAAACAGGAGTCACGATTTTAATTCCGATACTACTAATTACGACATTAGAATTATTTTTACTTTGTCAAATTACAAATATGATGATGGTGACGTTATACCATAAGCTTCTCACATGTGGCACATTAAAACCTGACAGACTTGGTGGCCTCATACATGAAGTTTCTATTCCTAAGGAATTAAAACTACAGAAGTGACAGAAAAGCCACCCAAAGCAGTTCGACCGTGGTGACCAGGAAACTGCGCAAGACATCTGCATCTCACTTTCCAAAACCGATTCCATTCACAGCAACAGCACAAATGTTTTGTTTGTCAGCATACACAAAAAAGAGGCGCCAACCCGAAGGCCGGTCAATTGATGTTTGATGTGCGATAAGCCTTTATGTGTACTCCGCTGTGTTTAAGAATATCGTAATCCTAAATCATACGTAATTAAGGCTAGAGAGTTTCAACACAGTGCTGCAGAGGGCACTTTATTATTCTATACTGTAACGCCGTGCATTACGAGATCGGACCACTGACCACAATCTGCGAGTCTGCTCTAATTATTACAGCAATTTTAGCAATTCCACTGTCAGCAGAACATGCAGTTCCGTACTGTAAGTTGATCAGACCGGAATGACAAAATTAATAACACTAGACATACCACGTACCGTACAGAATTAATTTTACTGTAATTACAAAACAGAACTGCGAAAGTAGCAAACTGTATTTCAAAAACCTCTGAAAATTGTAAACTGGAGGTTCAGAAGCTCTTGCTACAGGAGGCTCTGTCAGTCTGGACAATATGGTACTGTTGCTAGGACAGACTGCGTCAGTCGCTGGACAAACTACGCAGATATGGCCACAAAGTAACCTTGGCCGTATGTTGTTCACCTCAGTTCAAGTTTTAAGAGGCGATGGTACCTAACTAATGAAGCATGAAAGTGTTTCTGGGTGACAGATTAACAGAAATGTGCCTGGCCATATTAACACGTGTATTACAGTAAATGAATTTCGAAGCAATGTGTTCTGCAAGGAGGCATTTAGTGCATTTGCTAAACGGTAGAACCAATCATTAGAATCACCATACCAGATATGATATCTATGTTTCCTTGTAATGCAGGTACGTAGTTTTTCGGTGTGTGTTATTACGGTAAGATAGTTGACCCCGACACCCCTCCCTTCCAAACTATCGCCTGAGATATAGCGGTCGTACAAAGTGAACAAAGAAGAGACCTACCGAATGGGGTCCGCTTTTAGTTAAGTAAAATACATTCGGTGGTGGCGGCACGCTACCCCGTATCCTGGCGGTTCGATTCCGAGACAGGGCAGCGACATCTCGTGAAACATGGGGTGGACAACAGACCACCCGGCCTAACAACAGTTAAAACACCTCTGCGTAGCGAGGTTCGAGACCGGCTTCCGCCATTGCAGTTTGATGGCATTACAGCGAAACAAGAAATGTTGCGATCGGTCAAATACAGGCGATCCCTGCACAGCATCGATGATGGTTTATATTGCTGAAATTTCGTATTCCCTCTTTCACAAAAATAGTTCTAAAACGCTGAAGCAAAGGTAATTATTTCTGGTGAAATCTTAAATAATATTCACATGATCCATGAGCAATATCTTTGTACTACAACATTAATAAAATCCTGCTCCCTAATTCGGGGAAAAAATCTGTGCACTTTAATCAAAACGATGTGTGGTTACCAACTGAAATACAAATGAATAATTCTTTTCCTTGCCTAACAGCTAGGATATCACAGAGCAGAGGTGGCGGCCAAACTGTCGATCCCGATATACCAGTCAATCGTGGCCAGCTGTTTGGTCGATATCGGCCGCTTTTTGCTCTATATCTAAACTTTTACACCACAGTAGTATAAATAGCTCTCCGTTTGGCAGCATTTTTTGGATCAACCTCTTTCTGCGAAGAAGCCTTCTCCCACATGGAGACAACTCAAAATACCGAAGCCGTCCGATCGATGAACACTTCAAATACCGCCTTCACTTGTGCCTTAGCAACTGTGAATCCTTCTTCAGTACGTTGTCGCCCGACATGAAAAGCTTAGCACCAATTTCGCAAAATAGGAGGATTAGATAAAAAATCTTTAAACTATATTAACTCGCTTCAGTGTGAATAATTCAATTTTTAATAAATGAAAAAACTGTATTTATATATGTACGATTTTATTGTAATATTTTACATTCATTTGCCTGGTTGATCTATCATTAATACGTAGTATACTTCAGTAAATCGCGAAAGATTATCTGACTTCAGAGTCCAAAGGTCTGGCAACCTACGTCACTGAGTGACAGGGTAAACCTGCAGGCATAACGTTATGTACAAAATGGAAGTCGGTGCACAATTTCATGTAACATTACAGAATATGTTGGAACAAGAATAAAATTAATGTAGTTTCACACTACCATGGATAAGATGAAAATGTTCCTACAAGTAGCGAACAGTGTGGCAGACTAACTCGGTAGGATCCTATGAATCGATGTTAAGGCCCGAAATTACTGCCTTCACGAAATTTCCAGACCGTCACTATCTGACAGTAAACCCGGCTTTCTAGGCAGCTGGTATATAGTGTGTACGATTGCACAGTTCAAAGAGACAATACATTAACTGTCAAATGTTTCAGGCGGAGAGTGTGAGAGACGCAGCATTCGGGTGTGACTGGGTGGGAACTCCTGTCCCGTTTCAGCGATGTCTGATGTTTATCATGGCTACAGCAAACAAGGGGTTCCAACTGTCAGCGGGCAAATTTGTTCCCCTGTCAAATGCAACCAGTATGAACGTAAGTATGCGACAGCGTAATCAGATGTAAAATAGCAAGTCACGATTAATATGATGTTATAAAATTTAACGTGCGCAACAAATGAAATTACCTCAGTGATATCCTGTAACACCAGATACCAGCCACAGTGTGGAACCCACACGAGACCAAGAAAAAGGATTCAAACCTATGATATTTACCCCATTAAAAGTGACCAACTGCAATGCCTACAATCAGCCATTTTTTTTCTATGTATTCAGTTACCTACGCCGTGCATCATCACATCATCTGCTAAACGTCCAGCTCATTCTCAGGTTACATTTCTAGTGTGAACTGTGAGGTTTTGGGGAAAGGAAGTGCCTGGCACTTCATTCTATAGGAAATTGAAACATATGTAGAGGCGCATTCTAACTATGCACTTTGTAACGCGATTAGATAGGTTGAATACAGTAATACCGAGGAATTTAAACCTGGCAGTTCCTACCGACGGATCGTTCACCGTCTTACCGTAATGTCATGCAGCTCCCTGTGCCACCCTGTTACGCTATTACTATCCGCACAGAAGACCACATATTTTCCTCTGACGACATGCACTGTACTAAAATAATAGGGATAATTAATCATATGGAACTCTCCATGCCCCACAGTTGTTGTTGAGGAAAAGTATTTAAACGGAAGAATCCCTCCTTGCACAGGGATGGCGCTTCATCACTCGTACCAAAACGTGAATGCTTTTTTAAGAACAAAATTAGATGATACGGCACTGTAATATTAGAGAACTTTCGTATTAGAATACAGTTGTCATAGCCTGAAGCATAAACTTCATTCTCCTGTCAAAACTATGGTGTTGTTAGAATTAATCCAGCGGTTTTCAGTTCCTGGATATTACGAACAGGTTTTCTAAGTTTCACATACAATGGACTGCCAAATAATATGTAACTGTATTATAACTTATGGTTCGCGACAACATGAAAGGGTTTTACGGAATTGAAATTCACCAAACGCAGAGCGGACACAAATTATGTTGATTGGGATTCGGGGACACAAATGATTATCTTTGTTAAAGCGCAATTTTACTGCCACACCAGCAGTTCAACAGTTGCGCTCGGAGTGGCACGTTAAGGAGTTAGCTACGTGAAAGTTCTCGCACGCTACACAACAGTTTCGGCACTCTCCGTGCAGCCTCGACAGTTTGATGTGTATATGCCAGCAGCATTGCATGTTTCATTGACTGATATGGTGAAATGTAGCCTGTTGCTAATTCAGTAATGACAACAGTATTCAGTCCAGCACAACTATTTCATTTATTAACACATTTGATAAGCCACATGTTTCTGCTAATTATACGCCATTGTCAGGCTATAAGTAACTAATGAGGAATACAGTGCATGTATAATAAAGTAACATGTCCAGGCAAATTCAAGATTGAACTCAACTCGTTATATGCGAAACATAGTTTTCTAATTAGGACGGTTAGATATAGCGCTGTGTTTCTTCGGTAATTCCATAGTTAAAATGTGTTGAAATTACAATTCCAACTAAGTACGAAAATCTTGTACTTAAAAATCCCCATTTTAATAATTTTAACCATGAGTTGAAAAATGTTTAAACAATTTTAAACAGAAGTGCACATGACATGATTTTATAATATTTAGCCCAGTTCAGTAACACTAAGATACATGTGTGTGTATTATGAATGCAATCAGTGGTCTGAAGGTGATACAGTGAGTTAGTGAGTACACGTGTTAGTGTTCTGTTCCCGGACCATATGGATGATTGAGTGAACTTCACATTAAGTGCCCCCCTGATGATGGCGACTTACGTCACCGAAACATATGTCGGGGAATACTAATTAATAATAATAATAAAAAGATGCATATTTGGTATATCAACATTCATAAGTATTTGTCTGTTCCAGATAATGCAAGAGACGCTGTCTTTCTTCATGTTTCTGCTTCAAGTGAAAGATAAGAATGAGGAAATGAGAGAGGGCTAATGACGAAGGGAACAGAACACAAAATCGTAGATCCACCTTCTTGCAATTTTACTCAATACAGCACCCCAGATGTGCAATTCACATAACGCATTAGTCTGCAGACTCTCTTTATATACGAAATGTAATAGCTAGGTATCTCAGCATAAATTTATGGAATTAGTTATTTAAGAAAAGTAACACTTGGTGAAGACTGAAGCCCTTTATCACTCGTAGCAACGTAACAAACTCTGAGGAAACTGTAAATGAAAGGTCGTGGCGTAATAAATGTTCTGAGTAACATGAGGACAGCCAACGGTAAATCTTCCTGGTATCCGAAAGGAAATAGGTTTTGAACCATCTCAATGTGTTTATTATTTTCAGTACCGAGGCAGACTGTGGATAGAATCATACGGCTTGATTATCCCTCCGGTTTCATAAATATTGAAAAATCATCTAAAACATATCACAAATATTCCAGCAGACAGTCGGCCTATTCCAGTGATTTTTGTTTTCAGATCAGACACGTTAGAGTGAATTTGGTTAAAAGGATGGTAACAAGAGACATATACTATGATTTTCAAGGACTGGCATATGAAGATTTTCTTTTAAGAAAAGGCAGAAAAACAAACACTACAACATTAAGAAATTCATTTCCTTTTTAATAAAATCACGGTAATTTCACAGAAGACACATGAGCAATTAAATTTTCAACACCACATATGCCTAAACACAACAAAATTCACTAGTAATGTCATGCAGGCAACATATACTTGTACCGTAACACAAACTAGTGTACTTTGGTTCGTATCAATTGGAGACAATATTGGCCAATAGCAAATCACAAAAATGTTATAAAAATGTCCTTAGCGAAACAATAAGGAAGCAATGAATTACCAAACATAACACAACAAGCGACCTGCTTACAACAAGCGAACGTAAAGCTTTCAAACAAAACTACCAGCTAAGACTAACAAAATAACACTGTGTGTATTGACACTTAAAAAACAGCGTTATACCGACACCAACTATAGAGCAGTCAGACAATAATTTTCTACAGATTCCATCTATACTTAACATCAAGGTTTCAATTGTGTTAAGTTTAAACTGATCAACAGCGACACTGGACTACAATGTTTTTTTAGGGATGATACGTTTTATCACATTGCTAAAATACATAACTACAATAAAACATCCGACGCCGGAATGGCAGGACACAAACACGTTTTGTTATATAATATTAACCCTTTAAAGACGAAGCGTATCTGCTTATATAAGGACTCAGTGTGTACCGCGCTGTTAACACTCTCCACTTCGGTTATAAAAACCAGTCTCTTAATGTTTTATAAGGCAAAAGTTGCTGTTTGTTCTGAGATCCGTACAAAACACATAAACGCAACGTGGGCACCACGTAGAATTTTTTAAGGTTAAACCTGGTCGTATGTAAAGTTACCGCTTGGCTTTAAAAGGTTAAACAATGTAGGAAAGATTGTAACTGACAAAAACTTATATCAATTTGCATTAAATGACTTACAACACGGCTGGCACACATATACTCGAAATGTCTGTGCCAAGAAATAAATCACAATTCATTAGGAGAATTTCTTTAGATATTTCTAGTCAGAAGTTGAAATATTACAGTCTGTCACCCATGCACGTAAACAGCAAAGATCGAATCATATATTCAGGGAAGTTCAACACGCAAATACGTGTATGGGAAATTCGATTGAACCTGTAATTCCAAGTACATATTTTGAATCGAGAAATTTCGTTTACAAGCCTGAAGAACTGTCAATCAGGGCGGTGACAATATCTGAACCTAAAGTAAAATTACTGTTGTGCCGAAGGACAAAACATGAAGATATATGGTGTAGGGAAGGGGGAGGGCTTTATAATGTACCGTTCTACATCTACTGGATATCGGTTGTAGAAGTAAGGGAGTTGTCATGATCACACTTCAAGGGAAACACATCTGGCGTCCACCGGACACGAGAAATATTTGTTCGTGAGGATATTTTGGACACCTGTGTGAAATGTAAAACTACAGATGCGCTTGTCAGGATTTAAAACCTCCTTTTACGTACATCCTCTAATGTCATTCAGATCCTGTGGCTCGTAACAAATTAATTATTCAAATAGGCATGTGTAATGTTCCGATAAAACTAAGTGCTAATAAAACAGCGTATGATGTAGGCCCTAATTCAAATAACTGAAGAAGGACGCCATGTCGATACATTGGATGTTTTATGAGACCTAACCCTGTTTATCCAAACAAGCAAAAGAATCACACTTACATTCAGTCCTGCTCGTGCATTTTAATACGATCACATTCCACCTCAAAACATGCTTCAATTCTACGTCTACATTTTAATACATTGCAATGCCTCCCCCGTTATTTTGGGTTTTTTCCTCTACAGTTATTTCGCCTCGGCTTTGGACATGCTTGGGAGACTACGGAGCATTTGTAAGTTGGTGAATTAATTTCCTTAGCAGTGTAAACAGGAATGCTGGATCACATATCTTACCCTTAGCAACAGTAACAATGTTAGAACCGTTGCTAAGTGGTCTGAGACTTGCTGAGTGACATGTTTTATGTGGAAACTTTGTGGATGTTAGTGGAGTAAGTGTCACTTGGTTTTTGGCTTTGGTGTGCACTGAATGGGAAGCTGAAGGAGGAAACGACCAGAGACATAATGGAGTTGCTGATATGGTGTTGGCTCGTACAAGGTAAGCGTGGATGGTTCAATGAAGTGCCAAACGGCGGAAACTAAAACTCAAATGGTTTATTTTTCTTTTCTTTGTTTGGTTGTGATATTTTCCAAATTGATAGAGCAAAGTGAAAGGTACTGACACTTGAAATGAAGGGACGGTTATCCAGCTTGCATGTTAGCAACCTGTGTACCCTTAATTTAATCATAATTTCCTTATTTTACTTTCTTTGTTGAGATGAGTAGAGTGAATAGTGAATTTTAGTCTGAATAAATATAATAACTTACGAGGTTATATTTCTTTGAGAGCAGTTGTCAATTATCTGCTTGAATAACGAAAAATCACTGGTGGCAGCGGTTACCTACTAGTAGCGACGACAGCTGGGAAGGTAACAACGGGGCGTCGCTAGAATATCATGTTGCGACCTGTAAGCCGTTAAATGTCACACAGTCTGGGAGCAAAGGACACACAGTAAATTTTAAATTATCCATCATCTGTGCAGTAAACCAGTCCACAATATTTATTACAACAACAGAACAACAATAAAAAGACAACAGTTCCATAAATATAAAATACACCGCCAACACGTTTCGGACTACGTTGCTCACCTTAAGGAAGGTGGTTAACAGAGGAAAGAGCAGTGACTAATTATGATGATTGTGAAGTTCTATTGTCGTACATTTGTTCAATACATATTGTGAAAACTTGCAAAAATTTATACACGGTAAATAAAAACTGAAATTTTTGTGTACGCAATGTACAGCGTGCCACAGAGAACACGCAGCAATATTGAACGTCCTTATACACTCTGATCCATCGTCATTATTTGTGTTGGCAATCATGGATCAAAATATGCTTACTTGAGAGAATGACTTACTGACACTTCAAAAGAACGTGAAACTACTAACATTTTCTATTACTTCAGTGTTGTATATTGATCGATATATGCAATAAATGGACTCCAAACACGTTTTTGGCCATATATCGCGCTGTGCAAATACTAACCACATTCACACACACACACACACACGTGTGTATGTGTATACATAAGAATCAAGTATATGGACGCTAAAAATGATGAAACTTGGCATTACGTTCTCTTCACCAGTCCTCTATTACTTTCTGCCTCCCACATTCAAATAATTTTCTGTCTACGTCCTGTTCACCAAATCCCATTACATAGTCATCTCCAGAAATCTCAGGTGCTGAACGAAGCATATGTTGCGTCACAAGGCGGAGGGTTGAATTTCCATACAATGCAACATATGCTTCGACCAAATGTGGGCAATTATTGTATTCCCCTGTTACAATTCTTCCTTATGTTTCTCTTTGATATAACAGCACAACAGACTCCGACCTCAAATTTACGAACAGCGTGTTCATATAAATGATTATTGCTCTGAGTGTTGACATACACCATATACAGCATTTAGATGCCACGTTCAAACACGGAGAAATAACGTTTCTCTATATCAATTCCATCGTGCACGAAACTTGACAACGAATTGCTGAAACTAATATCAGCACTACGTTCACCTCTTCGTAGTTACATTCGACAGTTGAGTCAATGTATACGGAACACAGCCTCGGGTACCACAAACTTCTCTTGATTTGGCACCCTTTGCATTTGGTTTTACGAACATTATTTAATGACCAACTCCTCACTGTACCAGTCAGCTTTACCGTTAATACGACATCTATATAAGTCTTGGATTCATGGAATGTACAAGGCCGAAGTTTCACCGGGCATCACACGTACTACAATTTTAATCAGTCTATTTCTTCTTGTTTCCTTTTCTCCTTTGTTATTCATAAAATTTAAATTTTTTCACAACTGTTAAAAACCAATCCAAAATTTGGCAGTGACAAATATGTTACGTCTCACTCGCTCCAATAACTGCCGACTGTTACTTATTTATTTATTTAGCAGGTTGTGCAATGTTTCCACATCTTCCTGCGCCCACGATTGTTACATTGCCAGTGAATAGCAGATTACACGTTCCACTTTCTTTTATATATGTAAGACTACAGATATCATAAATCGATTTGACAGGGTACTGACTTTCATGAGAAAGGTGTGAGTTCTTCTGACATAGCTCAGTTATGCGCAATCCCTTTTTCGAATTCAGGTCAAGGGTGGATGTTGTCCCTTAGTGACACATACGTATGCATCTATGCGAAAGTACAACTTTTGGTTACAGAACTTATTGCAGCCATGATGTCTCTCATACATTCCCTTCGACCTTGACCGCAAGGTCGGTGATTATCATAACAAAACATCCTGTATCACTAAATGTGTGCCGTCACAGCTTTGTTCACTGTTTCGTCACAGAAAGTTTGTTTCGTTACACAAACGACCCAGTGTCTCATTTCTTGTACATAAATGTTACAATTTCTCTTACTGATTTTATGTTCTTTAGGAGGCAATATCTATGACACAGCAGGAAGAGAAACGGACGGTGTAGTTTCAGTTCTTCGATCTGCCGTACGCAGTTCGTACCAGTAGGAAGTTTCTGCGTTGAACATCGCTTTGGCATAATCACCACAATGATTACTGCTTGACTGCAGCAGTTTGGAGGCTTGGCAAGTTTTATTGGACAACGTTGTGTAAAAAATTAAAAGGTTTAATTTCTCCTGTGCAGCCCTTATAATACAGATTATTATCCAGAGTCACGTGGTCTGGTAACTGAAATATCGACCACTCAGGAGACATTAAGTGTTGACAGATACACATAAGTTACGAGTTCCAAGCCTGGTCATTTGAAGACAAAAGATAGATCACGTACGTATGACGTAACATTGTGGTGTGTACGAGCAATGTTTACACATATTCGGCTAACATAAACAAGACAGGTAATGCACGCATGTCACAGTGACGCGTGTTGCCCCAAGCATCGATGCCGAGGAAAAGCAATAAGCAGGCCCTGTTACACATTTCAAGTGTGTGTAGCCAAAGTTAACCCGGCAAACAAAGCGCATCGTTTCTATGCAGCACTATATTGTCACATGTGGCCTGACAGGCCGTACCATATTTTTCATATTGTCTCATTAAGGTATGACGTCCGGTAAAAAGTTATTGAAAATAAAATGAGGGTTTTGATGGTCTCTATAAATTTGTGTGAAAAATTTCTCATCCTAAGAAAACGGAGCGATATATTATCATAAATGTACATAGGTTTTCGTGTGAAGCATCCGTTATTCTGATCAGGTTTTAATGCACATTTGATTCTCTAAACAAATTTTCTAAAAAAAAACACAAATATCAACTATCATAAAAATCTGCTTAGTGGAAGCTGACATATTCCATGCTGACGAATGGACGGACGGACTGAGGACAGTATGGCAAAGCTAATAGCCGCTTTTCGTAATTTTGCGAACGTGTCTAATATCTAATATATCAATGAAACACATTAACGAATTCATGTGAAGTGCCGGATAACGTTTCACGATTTTAAGCAAATGTAGATTTACTAGAAATATTTTCATGTAAACCTCCAATATAAAATTTCACGGAAATCTGTCCAGTGAAAGCCGCACTGATGCATGCAAACAGACAGACGAACATGAAGTAGAATGGCGTTTTTGCAACTATGCCAACGCGCATGGAAACTTCAAGTGGCAGCCGGGGTAAATTCACACGGGAACACTTTCGAAGCTTGTGAATTCTTAGCGTGTCAATGCAGAGGTACATTTTGTCTCCGCCCCTCGAGTAAATAACAATGTTTGCATGGGCTAATGGCAAGTCATTTTCTCACTAGTCACGCAGTCGCCTCTATTTGGTGCAGGTAGTACAATGACCTCCCTGAAGAAATATCTGAGCAGCAATTAAAAGCATTTCTCTGTAACCTACTTTACCTTCATTTTCATTTTTTCTGTCACCACTAGAGCTACAGGAAACCAATACAGAATATTTTGACCCTAATATCCATTTCTGTGTTCTACTTTCAGTGTAAGAAAACACCTTCTGTTTCACTTCTTACCGCGAATTATGACAACTTCTGTCTTCGATTTTAATGATTTATAAAGTAAGGCATGAGATGCAACAGACATGGAATAGGCAGATCTGAGAACTCTAGACAGGTACGCTAAGGTTGAACTCACAGCCATAGTTCAAGAACAGACTATGGTTTGAATTCAACAGATTCACTATTTAGAAACTATGTAACGGTCCTGATGCGTCTTTAACAGCGATTACAGTAGAAAGCCGCAAAAGGCCTTTCATTTGTTGAGTAACATCTCTCCTAAATGTGAAAGTTTCTCAAAATTTGCTACCCTTATATGGTTCGATTCGAGTAGAGAGAATTTTTATCCCTTGAACTTTCCTTGACGAAATCTCAAACAAGATTTTTAAGTATTGCACAATGTCCTAGGTGTTAATCATACAAATTTAAAATTATTGGAACTTTTACGGCTAACCACGCATTCAGTACTATCTAAGTTGGCTAAATTCTTGGCCAGAAACAAACAATTTCTTTGTAAACAACTCACCATATTCTACTCGTTACTTGTCAAATATCTGAATATTATTTTCCATTTCCAAAGAAAATTACGCATTTCATTTTCATTCGAGTGTTTTAAAATTCTTAGACCAGAAACAGGAGTAAAGATTCTAATTTTGATTCCACTCTCACGACATTAGAAATATTTTTCCTTTGTCAAATTACAATTATGATAATGGTGATGTTACAACATACAAGTAAGCTTCTTAGAAGTGGTATATTAAAACCCGACAAACTTGGTGGACTCATTGACAAAGTGTTCTTTCCTGTGTAATGGAAACTACAGAAGTTCCAAACCGGTATCGTCCACAGCAACAGCACAAATGTTTAGTTTGTCAGCACACATAACAAAGGGATACCAAACGCAAGACGAATTCATGGATGTCTGACGTGTGATAAGACTCTGTGTGTACTCAGTGTTGAGAAATATAGCAATTCTGTAGCATTTCTAATGAAGATCAGTGTATTTCACCCACAAGTCTGTAGCAGGCATATTATTATTTTTGACAGCAATGTAATGCATTACAAGATCGTACCACTGACCACAATCTGCCAGTCTCCTCTAATTATTACAGCAATTTTAGCTATTCCACTGTCAGCAGAACACGCAATTCCGTACTGTAAGTTGATCAGATATCACTGTCAAAGGCCAATGCCAGCAGCCTTAACACGTAGCGATCTCAACAACTGTTACTCTAAATAGGAAACAGAACTGCGAAGGTAGCAGAATTTAACATAAAAACCCCTGACAAAGGTAATTTGCAGGTTGAGTATCTCTTACTACAGGAGGCACTGTCAGTCAGTACAAAGTAAACTTGCTACGACAGACACTGTCAGTCGCTGGACAAACTACACAGATACGGCCACACGGTAACATGGGCCCTATGTTGTTCAACTGAATTTAAGGTTGAAGAGGCGACGGTAACTTGTAAACGAAGTAGGCAACTGCTTTGTTGTGCCAAGTTAACAGAAATGTGCCAAGCCAGATTATCACGAATATTATAGTAAATCAGCTTCGGAACATTTGTGTTTTCCACGAGTGCAGGAAGTGTGTAAGTAATTACAATCATCATACCCAGATATTATATCTGTCTCTCTCTGCAATATATTCATACAGCTCTTCGGTGCGTGTTGTTACAGTGAGACAGTTAATCCCGACACCCTTCCCTTCGAACTTAGCGCCTGATATACTCGCATATCGGCCGTAGAGAGTGAATCAAAAATCGGACCTCCGGTTACTTAAGCACAGTACATTCTGAGGGGGGGGGGGGGGGGGGCCGAGCACGCTATCCGGTATCCTGGCGGTTCGATCGCGCGAAAATCTACTGGCGTCCCGTGACATTTGCGGTGGGCACCACCCCGTACAGTGCTGTAACAGTTAACAGCTGTGCCTAGCGGGGTTCGAGACCCCCTAGCGGCATGCAATGTGGTGATGCTACAGCAAAACAACAAATGTTGCCATCGGTCAAATACACCCCATCGATGCACAGCATCGATGATGATTTTTATTGCTCACATTTCGAATCCCTTGTTTGACAAAAATAGTTGTAAGCCCTAAAGGAAAAAGTAATGATTCCTGGTGAAATGCTAAATAATATTCACGTGACCCATGAGTAATATCTTTACGTCGAAAAATTATTAAAATCCTGGTCCTCAATTCAGGAAACAAAACTTTGTACACTATAATCAAAAACGAATGCGTGGTTAGCAATTGAAATAGAAATGACTAATCCTTTCGTTTGCGTCACAGCTAAGATATCAAAGAGCAAATATGGCCAAACAGCAACTCGCCAGCTGACAGTAGACGGTGGTCAGTTGTTTGTCGCTTTTCGGTCTCTACCAAAATTTACTTGCCGTCACACTCTAATCAAATGCGCTCCGTTGGACAGCATTTTTTGGATCCACCCACATTTGCGAAGAAGCCCTCTCCCAGACGAACATAACTAAATCAAGACAGCGAAGCCGTCTGAACGACGAACATTTAAAACATTGTCTTCACTTTTACCTAATTAATTATAAACACACTTTCGGTAATTTATCGCAAGATGTGCAGTGTCATCAGTCACCTTCCCAAGAGGAAGGTTAATGAAATGCCCCTTTCAATTACGGTAAATTGTTTTTGTTTGAAAAGATCGATTTTTAATAAACCGTACTTTTATTTTGTGATGATGCTGATTTAGATTTCTTTGCCTAGTGGACATAATATTAATACAGGACGTACTATGGCAGTTCGCGCAAGACTTCCTGTCTTTCGAGTATATCACTGAGTCCATAAGTATGGCCAACTATGTCATAGTGTAATTGGGTAAATCTGCAGCTATAAAGTTACGCGCAGTATGGAAGTACGTCCGCGACTTCACGAAACATTAGAGAATATGATGGCACAAAAACAAGATAAACATCGTTGTGAAGTAATGGGTATTTGGAATTTTTCCATCGTCCGAAGAACAGAATAACTACAATAAAATTCTGCTCCCGCCCTCAGGTGAGAAAGGGGGAAGGCAGGAACACTTACTCTGTCGTATATGTAACATCTCATAATCTTAATCCCGTCTACAATATATTTCTTCTGAATTCAATTTTATCACAGGTCAAAAGCATATTCATACTTTTCCTTGAGCGGCGACGTCCACACAGAAGCACAAGGTTACAGAATTACAACTACTTGCTTCCATCACATAATGCCCTATAAAATAACGAGAATTCTGAAAGGCTAAAAAAAATTGTCTATATGCTTGAGCATGAAATGTACTTGAGAATGGTGGAAGTAATGATTACGAGATCTGTAGATTTCCACCCATCAGACTGCGCTTACATTCTGAAATTGGCAAGTCAAACTGTGAAACAAATATTAAAACATAATCCTGTATTACTCAGTTTGTACTACTCAAAATATGTCACTTCTTCACAAAAGGAAAGCTACGTTCGCTGTAGAAAATTCCTGTGTCCTACTTTTATTGTTAGAAATTACCTACATTTTCATTGGTTACCTTTAAACATTACAAGTTACTGATTGATTTTACGTTCTTTAGGAGTCAATATCCGCTGCGGAACAGCAAACAAATGGATGGATCAATTTCAATTTTTTCATGTGTGGCACTATGATAAGTACTTTACTGACACAAATGTATCCGTTTTTGTTCAGCAATTTGTTCCGCGCTTTCACAAATTCGATCATGAGAAGTGTTGTGAATTTTTCAGGAACGAAAAAATGTAAGCTTTCGGTAACAATACGCACCTTTCGGTTGTGAATATCGCTTTGGCATAAACATCACAAAAATTTCTGTTTTTGTTGCTACACTTCCGAATGTTGGCAACATTGATTGCATAACGTTATGTAGAAAATGAAACGCTGATGTTCTCCAGTGTAGTCCTCTTGCGTTAGACAACCATCTGGTGTCACGTGGCCACGTGACAAAAATAGCAGCCATTCAGGAGAATTATGTGTTGATAAACATACAAACGTTAAGAGTTCCACGCCTGCTCATTTCAGTACAACACTGGCAGTGTACGTAAGACGTAACATTGTGGCGCGTTTGCATAATATTTAAACCTACACTGAAAACCAGACACGACGCGTGATTTCAGGCTCCCGCCGCAATGTGAGGTCTTCGCTCTTCTGGGATGTTACGCAGCGTTTATTGGTAGTTAGCATCCGTCATTTCTGGAAAGCCTATGGTCGCATCTTTTTGGAATACTTGGACATAGAAGATGGGACTATAGGTGGAAGCAAAACGTCGGAAAGTATCCAATAATCAACGCTGCGGAGTATTCCTGAATAGGTATTAACATCCTGATAGCACTTCTTCTGAAACGAGTGCATTTAATGGGATTTAATAATGAAGGTAACCTTTAAACGTAGGCTACTTGGGTCTTCTTGTAGCAAGTATTATTGGGCCTAACTACGTCATCAAAAAACCTGACACTCGCATTATGGGTGTCAGATTTCCAAGTGTACCTGCCGTATGTGCTACAGGTAACGTTTCACTCTAAGTCGCCGTTATGGGACCGGGTAGGAGCTGGTTCTACACCACCCAGTGAAACTCACACTTTCCAAAATACAGTACTTCATTTGATGGGGTGTCAGGTTATATTCCAAACACCTAACCTATCAGATCGCAGGCAGGCAATGTCACACACAAATCGAAACAGGCCAAAACAGTAACCATCACAAAACACACAGAGGCTTACAGCGATATTGAGTCCGGCTATGATAACTGGTTGAGAGCAGACAGAGGATGCCGAAGGCAAAATCCATTACGGCGTTTCGCAATATCACCACAGCAGGTGTCGATGTGTCCGCTAGCAGGTTCTCCTAACGTAAGAACGCGTCTCTATCATTAGCAAATTCTATGGCCACACACACATTTTTAGCGCTGTGTTAACCTTTAATTGCAAAACTGTCAATAACAGTGTGGCCTCATTTGCATTGGTACGTCAACCTTTCAGCTCTGTACACACTACCAGTCGCTTCTATCATTTTCTTAACACTACAGAAGTAAGCACTTCACAGTTTGTCACACTAATTACACTAAATTGTAATTTTAGTAGTGTTTACTTCATTGCCGTTGAAACGCCGCCTCTTTGCGTGATGGGTGTCAGTTCTCTCACACCAGATCAGCTTTTTAACCTCTTCGCGCATCAACAGGTAGAACTGTTACATACAGTTTACACTAATACGTTGGGAATACAATTAATTTACGTGTATAAATGTTACTATACGGGCGACTCCAACAGTGCGAGGTCCATGCAATTGCACAGACACATTGTTAGACGAATTCTGTTCATGTACAATGTGGGTACCAATTTCAAGTTCCCCAAAAGATTTGAAAAAATTAAAAGTAAATATACGCACCAAAAATAAAAATTGACAGGAAGTTTTCTTTTATATGCCGCTAATAAAAAATGACGAATAAGAGAAGCCAGAAATAATTTAATTTCTCACCGCATAACGTCTCAAGACTTATCATCATCTCGACGTTAGGAATCGCACCTGGACATGAGTGCGGTGCGGGAATGGTGAAACAAGTTGGCACTTTTTACACAGCATCATGGTAGCTATAACTTGAGGGCCTTTAGAACTTTAGGAGAATGAATTTCGGAGTGGTCTGCTCTTCCAGACGGAGCCCGGAGTACTAGCGTGCGTTCGTTTCAGCCATCTACAGCAACTGCGTAGCTAACAGTGTCAAGGCACGTCTCCGCTGCACTTTACGGACCGATTGAGTACAGCACGTTATAATAAAACACTTATCACTTAACCACATATGTTTAATCGTCCTTCTATTCGTCATAACAAACACAGCGGTCCGGCTTTGCAGCTTCTCGTTAGTAATGGCGATGCAGTAATATTTACAAGTCGTATGATCCTACATCCCACGTTTCTCCTTCGGTTCCGATCGGGACGATTTCAGAAGTGGTACTGGATAGCTCCTGCTCAAACATTCACAACTCCCCTACCATCCGACAAACACGACTCAAACAAGCCAGTAACACACTCTGCACACTTCAAAATAAGCACGTTTCTTTGTACTGATAAACTCCATTATGTAGAACACTTACAGTCTCTCCCACATATTCTGTGCGTCCCGTCCATCTGACTCCTCACTGTGATGCCTTACGGCCTTGCTTGGAAAAAAGGCTTTCGAAGCCATTATTAGTCACTGACACTTAGGCAGTAACACAAAACTAACCTCACCAAACAAACCCCAAATTCGAGTATGATGTCTCTGCGCCGTGTGGCAAGACAGAGTCTTTGGTCTTGAGGATTGTTCATTATTAGCACAGCCCCAGTTTCAATACAAGTCGCCTACCAGTAAATTACCTTTTCATAGACGGCGGAAAGTATGTGATAAATCCATATGTGAATAAATCTTGTGCCATCTACTATGTCTTCATCATACTACGAATTCCTGATAGTTTAAATTAAATAACACGCATATCAAATTCGTGTTTTCTCACGCGACTACCAACAAAACTGGAACGTATGAGTTTTCAGCACAAATTCCATTTTATTCGTAGCCAAGAGAATGTAACACTTTTCACATTATTCAAAGGATTCATTTCACACAACATTCATTAAAAACACAAAAAATATAGGGGGTCGGAAAGCATTTCTTCCAATTCTAGGAGAAAATTCTCCCGAAAATATACATAAATGATCAGTACTTCTTATTGAGGAAGGTACACAGTTCATCATATCCGAATACAAATAAGAATAAAATAAACGAAACGAAATTTTCAAACATTAATTTTCTTTTCAGACAGTTCCAAAAAATTGTGAAAAACGACTGCAAGATACTTCACGCCCGTTCTGATGAAAAAAACTAAACTGCCAATCGACGACTTTCCATACAATTTGATGTATGAGGATCTTTCGTAAACCTGCCGATAATGTTCAGCTTTGAATTAAATCTCAGAACAATATAACGGGTACATACGGGTACTGTACCAAGACTTAAGTACACATATGATAACATGTCGCTGAATTCTTTTATTTCTCAAATATTTTCCAGTTCACGGAAAGCATATAAATTGAGAACGCAACATTTGTTTCTTATGCAGTTAATTTCTCCACACCGTGCATTGATTGGTAGCATCAGCGACCTAGTTCCTTCCTTTTGCGATGTTTTCAAGTACCGAACTTATACCGTACAATGGTTTCTCAGAATTACACAGAAACAAATTAACGATTCTAAAATACAAACTTTCGTCTCTTATTAATAATGCAATTTCACAAAGTATTGATCACTCTTTCGTCACACAAAACAGTAACACTAAGCTAAGCAGCGCAGTGACATGCTCAGTGTTCCGACTGTCGGACATACACTGAAGCAGTGGGAAAGTGACCAACACTGAACAAACGTGGACTGTCCAAAATTTCGAACAGTATTTTAAACTCTGTGTTACATCTCATTGAGGTACATTACTTCTACATGGATAGCGAAGACTCAAAACTAAAGAAACTGCCTGAGAGTCGTTTCGGTTCGATCATTTTCTTCTTTAGATTAGCGGGAATTCCATTTAAGATGAAGAAAATATCGACTATTTACGCCGTCTACATGGGAACTGCGATTACATGTACTTGCAGTGCATTGGTAGGCACGATCGCCGATGTGTACGTACATAGGGATGATTTCGGACACGCCATGACGATAGTGCCCGTGCTACTTAATTTCACGAATATTATGTGGATATTTGTGTATTGCAGGTAAGTAACAACACTACCCGTCACCGCTGCAGTATCACAAATATGACAGAAGGTCCTACGAAATATATTACAAAAACTGTGTCTTGAACAGAACGCTGTTTATTCCAGATAGCCACTACTTATTTTTATCCTCAGTACGCCATGTAGTAAAGTTTTTGATGATTTCTTTATAAAATAAAGAATTCATGTACATCCTGGTTTTTCCATCTCACGTTGCCTACGACAATCTGCAGGAATACCGTCAGTGTAAAATATACATTTGAACCGAAACTGCGAAGTTAGTCAGAACGTGATTGTAAGTCACTAGCTTACGTACGTAACGAAACACAAATAGTGTTAAATAGAACATGTTTACCGTTCAAATGCCTCATTTTGGGAATCAGTGACAAAGTGTCTTGTCCGGCGAAGGTACGCAAATATTTAGCACCTAGAAATTAATGAGCACTACACTTGATGGCACACTTAAATTGTATTTTTCATAATCTTTTTAATAAGAATTTAATTGCTCATAAATTTACAGTTCGACATCTTAATTTTTCTTCCCGTTCTCAGAATATTTTCTTACTTTTACAGCATAGTTTGATGTATTTTTTCAGATTACGACAGCACAGTATTGAACGAGCAATGGACCTAACAGACAGCTTCACGTGGGAAGATCTGCCGAACAGAGACGCTGACTCTGGACACTTGACAGCGGCCGGATGGATCCGACTCATTAAGTTCTTGAGTATGAGAGTGTCTCCAGGGATCATAACATTTCACTTCATCCAATCAACAGTCCGCATAGTAACGAATCACGAAACGATACTAATTGTGTGGTATCCTTTCGACTGGACTGTTTCACCGTTCTATGAACTTGTTAACATCTCACAGGTAACAATTTCTAAGACAAAATTTCCTTTAATCTATGTTTATAGTATTATTGCTTTAGCAGACTGTGTTAATTGATCTATTCCTTTTTTCGTTCTTTCTTTCGTCTGTTCTATTTCCTTCCTTATTTTTCTACGCTGCACAGTACTTCGTAAGACTGTAAAACACTGAAGGGTGTGTTGTTTGACAACAAAGAATTGGTAGGAATTTCCAACGAAGCTGTCTTGACCTAATCGTGGCACACTGCCGAACTTTTCTCTGCAGAACTTTGGCCAACGATGGAAACCCCCCGGATATCCGGTTTTCCGGTCGGCAATTCCTTAATATTATTCTATAGGACTACCGAAGTACAAACCGCTCGGTCCAACAGTTGTGTCAATACGTGACCTAAGGTGGTGGCATACTTTGCAAGGATAATTACGAACGGTGACTCAAGACAGACGTCAGTGGAACTGATCATAAGATACATTAAGACCACTCGGAAGATATGCAAAAATCTTGGCCACGAAGAACACAGCATGCATTCTCCACACTTTTACTGCATTTTTTAAATTCTCCACCGATATTAAAAGGCCCACCCAAATTTTCCATCAAGTAAGATGTCGAGAATCATGTGATCTCTGCTAAACCGCATTAGAAGACAAGCATCTAACAATACAGAGACTCGAAAGGACACGTGTCAAAGAAGTGACACAAGCTGTTGTAATGGAACTAATATATCTGCAGTATGGTGATTTCTTTTAAGTAATAAAAATTCAATTGCTAATAACAATAATGAATTTGATAGAAAGATTTACGTTCAACATGCAAATTGTACACTCATTCCATCTGGCGATTCACCGCACATAGTAGTTACTGGAACAGCGTAATAAAACAAAAGACAGTGAAAATAAATTAATAACTCGAATAATTGAATCACTTTATATGCAACATGAATTTTACGTTCCACACGCTGTGTCCTGCAACAGGAGACATCATAAATGTTTTATTCTTAGACACACCATTTCCGCCAGTAGTGCAATTCCTACATAAGTCTGAATCTTCACACACCCACCGCTGTTTCTCTGTTTTACATTCAAGTATTCAAATTTCGCTTTCAGACTTTGTTTACCGAAGCTTCTAGTGTGAAAGTGCAGAGAAAGAAAGCATATCACAGGAAGCAGAAAGAAATGTTTGCACTTCGTGTCCGTAAAGTCGTTCATTCAGTCCAATAAAAACGTAATGACGTTTCCGATTGGTTGTGAATTCACATTCCATAAACGAAAGACAATCTTGAAGGACAGTAATATGTAGCCAAAATTGTCACTTCCGTTTTGTTGTTAGTTTTGGCTGAAATTAGGTTCAGCAGTCTTAACTCCAGACACTGGCGGGTAATTTTGAATGTATTTCCCGAGTGGGTAGTTTACAATTCAGAAACTGACCACATGTCACACTCGTAAATGACACTCGTCGGTTGGCAATCACAAAGAACAATTACTCAATACTGAACAGAATAACTTCTATTAATGTATATACATCGACAAACGTGCTATAACTGCCGGGCGTTCAACTGATCAGCCTTCACTCTACAAGCACCCAGACAGAAGTGTATGTGATTATATGATAATGGAAACTAAAACATACCGTTCTCCTATTTCATCTTCAACTTTCTCAGTACAGCATACCAGTTATCTCGAAGGCGTACATTGCAGGGAAGAAGGAAAAGGCAATAATTAATGGGTCTGCGGAACAGAACGGACCAGACAATATCCAAACTTTAATTACGCGCTGACTTTTGAAGTGACTAACAAGTCAAGAGGGACTAGAAAACTGTACAGTAAACAGTCACGTGAATCAAAATGGCAGTCAGCATTCCTTAATGGTTTCAATTTATATGAAATTATGTTACAAATATTCACTTCTTTACAGTGTTTCACATCACTGCTAGCACTGGGTACAGTATGTGGCTACATGTCTCTGGTTACCACACTGATCGCCGTGGCCTGTGCTCAGTTCGAAAAGCTGAAGGCGGCCATATTGGATATCAGACAGGAACTCATCACGCCTTACCACGGGCAGGAAGATGAACAGGTTCATACAGCTGCAGACTGTGACTTGCAAGCTAAGTTAAATGCGTGCATTCGACACCATCAGGACATAATGGCGTAAGTTCAACAGGATATACTTAACACATTAGTGTGACAACATATTAATGTAAAGGCAAAAGAAAAGAAGTATTGCATTATCTTCTCTAATTCTCACTCCAAAACGTAAAGCAGAAAGCACCATAAAAACAATCCCTCTAAACATTACTTCTCACATATAAAACGCACAGAGACTCAACAAAATCTTCTCGGCCTAGCAGCCGAATTAGGTGGTTTAATGACGAGTAAACCAACGTTTGGAGGACAGTCGCTACCCTCGCCGTCTCCTCAGATAACGAGGATTTATACGTCGGTTTACTCGCCATTCAACTACCTGACGCAGTTGTTAGCCGGGGAATATTTCATTGAATTTAGTTTCCGTGTAAACAGTAAATTATATACCACATACGAGTATAGCATATTGCCTAAAACCAAAATACAGTTAATCCCCTGTAAAAAATAACGTGTTCGACATATTCTGTGTATCTCTTCTTCTAATCTGCAGGTTCATGCAGCACCTGGAAGACGCACTGAATGTCTCTCTGTGCGGCCACTTTCTCATTTTACTGGCCGGAATTTGCTTCACAGCCTTTTCTGCAGTTACGGTACAGTATATGAATTGTTGCATTCTCAAACAATAAAGCAAACTGATTCCTCAAATGTGACGCCATGTAGTCCGGCATACTTACTTCATCCTACTTTAATTCTCAGGGTACACGTCCGTCCATCCAGCCGTCTGTCTGTCTGTCTGTCTGTCTGTCTGTCTGTCTGTCTCTCTGTGTGTTTGTCTGTCTGTCTGTCTGTCTGTCTGCTGTCTCTCTCTGTCTGTCTATCTATCTATCTGTCTATCTATCTATCTATCTATCTATCTATCTATCTATCCATCCATCCATCTATCCATCCATCTATCTATCTTTCTGGCTATCTATCTATCTATCTATCTATCTACCTATCTATATGTCTATCTGTCTGTCTGTCTGTCTGTCTGTCTGGCTGGCTGGCTGGCTGGCTGGCTGCCTGGCTGGCCGCCCTTCCGTCTGTCCGTGCGTTCGTACGTCCGTCTCTCTATATATCTATCCATCTGTACCAATTATCACCTGTATATCTTCTATTCATCTATCTATCTATCTATCTATCTATCTATCTATCTATCTATCTATCTGTCCATCCATCCATCCATCCATCCATCCATCTGTCTGTCTGTCTGTCTGTCTGTCTGTCTCTATCTATCTATCTATCTATCTATCTATCTATCTATCTATCATCTACCTACATCTCTTTTTACCATGTGCATATCTATACATATATCTACATTATTCTATTAACAAACATTATAAAGTCAAGCAGACTCATTATTGTATCACATACCAATACATTTTGTCAACACGCGCTGTCATTGCAGTCAGTCCCAAACCCCACAAGAGGTACAACGTCCCCTGTCACCTTTCACATATAGGCATGGTACATCAGTACTTCAGGCACGATAGGAGTACTCCTTCCGCAAGTAAGCAAGCCAACAAGTGTTTCAGAGTACCCTCTGTTCTTGTATGTCTCGAACATTTGTTATTAACTGTTTCACGAAACCGCAAGCATCACAAAAATTCTAAAGTTTTAACACCTTTTTGTTTCGTTTCGCAATTATAATGTAATGAATGTGGAAATGAATTTCTTTTGGTATATTTAGTATGTAATATAGAAAGACACCAGCGTTAACGTGTAGCGTTGACGCAGCAGGAAGGAGGTGGGAGGCCCTCATAGTTCCTAGTTCATCGCACCCGGAGGTGTGCTGGACTAGGACATTCCTGGCATTCTAGTAGAGGCTATATAACGAAACGCCACAGGGTAATTGTCCTCAGACTCAGAATCACGAAATTACGCCAGTATAGTGCACTCAGCGGCTCTATCAAGGAAACCATAGGACATTAAGGTTCTACTTATAATTCTGTTTCAAGGTAAGTTGAGTTGAATTTACAAGTCACTGGTGTGTATTTAATTAGAAATTTACTCGCGTTGAGACTGAGCAACTCTCGGCATATTCTCGACTTGTAACCTCTTTCCAAATTCCGAACTTCACGTGGCGTTGGGTCCTATAGCCCCTACCCGAGTAAGGCAGTCACCCTACCGTTGTTAACACTTTTGTTTACGAATTAATTTTGAATTGGTACTTTATAAATTTACAAACATCACCCCTGTATATATATATATATATATATATATATATATATATATATATATATAGTTACTATCACAAAGAAACTAGTTAGTTGGAAACTGACTGTGTTTTCCTAGTAATCTCATCTGTAATCGTAGCAAGACGACACCTGACCTCAAAGTTCCAGTCAGCATTCCCGAGCCCGCAAGTAGAACGCACAGCAGTTGTCAGTGATCTGCCTGTTGAACTAAAAACTGTCTGGTGGTAGTTTTAGAAAGAGCAGGGTCGGATCCAGTGAGTGCCTGCTTCGCTACTCTACCAGTACACCCTCTCCCGAGAGGAAACGTTAAATTAGGTACGACGACGACGCCCAACCCCCCCCCCCCAAGTGGGAGGTATTACAAATGGTGGCAGCGATGGGATCCGGAATTTAGACCGCACGGGATTCGAAACTACTATACCGGGATCCGAATTCTTGCACGGGAATAAAGAGGGGAGTTAACTGAGAATTAGAGCCGCAAATTCTAAATTTTCACAGTGCGCCATTACGCGAAATAAAGTTTTTTTTGTTTGGGTGTGTCTTTACACAGAGCAATACGGCCGAACTGTGATTCTTGGTAACGTAATACTTTGTCTATCATGGCCGAAGCACGATTACAGAATGAACTAGCAGAGACAAAAGCTGAATTAAATAGACTCAGGGAATCCTTACACAGAGGTGCCCCTACAGTCCATAAAGACTTATCCTTAGTATCACTGGTACCTAAATGGTCGGGTACTGACACGTCGATCTCCTTGGACGAATTCATCAATAGCATTGAAGGATCAGCTAGAGTTGGGAATTGGGATATAGATAAAATTCAAGTTGCCGTGCTGAAGTTGACCGACTCAGCACGACAGTTTTATAAAGGCTGTCTAGAACTCCATACGGTCGACGTTACGTGGGCAAAATTCAAAAGTGTTTTCAGGTACCGGTTTCGTGATATTCACACGGACCAGTACCACTTTACGAAATTACACACCGCAAGACAAGGGAGGAATGAAACCCCCAAGAATTTGCTGACAGATGCAGGGCGTTGTCCCAAAAACTAGTCTGCAAAGTGGATGAGCCTTTGGCTCAGACTGACCACTATGAAAATGCGGAGAGAATGCTTCTCGCAACTTTTGTCTCGGGTTTAGCAGGTGAGCCAGGCAGGCAAGTCAGGTATGCTAATCCCTCAACTATGGAGAAAGCACTTCATATTGCCCTTTCAGTAGAGCAAGCTGAAAGGCAGGAAAAATACAACGAAACATTTTACGCGAGATTCGAAAGTTCACCCAATTTAAAATCACGATCACCTAGTCGAACCCTCCATGACGCATTGCGGTGTTATGAATGTGAGGGAGTTGAACACTTTGCTAGAGCGTGCCCAACGAGATTAAAGAGGGAGAAAAATTTCACCAACTCACCTGGGAGGAGGAACCCCAGTGAACGTTCGAGGCGTTCACGTCCTCCGGAACACAAGCCCACACACACAACAAGAAAGGCGGCGGAAAAGGGCAAAAGGCGTCAGGAAAACTAGAACGAGGTGTGAATGAAGACAGCTCTTTCCGCCTCACCATTCCTGACAATGCTGTCACCAAATCCGAGGTTGCCTTTCAGTTGGAACACGGCACTCCCGCCATTTTGGTGGAGATCGAGGGGATGTCGAGGAAATTGTTCCTAGACACTGGTTCCAACGTATCGATACTCCAGCCTGGTGTATCGAGGGGTGACGTCAGATTCACCAATATGGAGCCTTACGGAGTGACTGGTGACGTCCTCGAAATCAGGGGACAGCAGTCAGTTTCCTTCGTGCTAAACGGGCGTGAGTTCGAACACTCATTCCTGGTTTGCCCACTACCGTCACAAGCAGCAGAACTGATAGGCACAGATTTCATGGCGAGCGTGGGCGCCGTGATTGATTTCGAGCGAAACCTAATGGTGCTACCAGCTCGATCCAAAGTGCCTCGTGTATACAATGTCCTACCTGCAGCGCAGAGGTCACTCACTATTTTCTCCGGAGGTCAAGATGGCCGCAGCCCTCAGGTTAGGGAACGGGAGGCTCAGCGCAGAGACGAAAAGTTCCCAGCTAGTCCCCGCCCGGAGAGTGAAATACGAGAGTCATTGTCTTGGCTTGTCCGAAGTGTGGAAAATGTAAAGATAGCGCCCAGGTGCAGGCAAATAGTACAGGGAAGGTTAGAGGCTGGAAAGGAGCAGAATCTCCCCACATTAGTTTGTGTGGAGCCAGCAGAAATCCCCATACATCCCCAAATCTCCGTAAAGCAACCGTGCTCGGTGTCGCGGAAGAAATATCGGAATCCCTAGTAGATAGTGTTAATGCAGAAAATGAGTCACGAGAATTACAGCGGGTCAAAAAGGGAAATTTAAATAGGAATAAGGCCCTGTCTGAAGAATTGTTGAAAGGGAAACTAGACCATTTATCCGAAGAAGAAAAGGCAAGCATCGAACATGTGCTATTGAGATATGCACACCTTTTCCATGACGAGGACTCTAATGACTTCAAAGGGATCGACGTGATTGAACATAAAATCCTGACAGGAGACGCGCGCCCTATAAAAAGGCCACAGTATAGGGTACCATACGCCTTGAGAGCGGAAATGAAGCAGAATTATAAGTAGAACCTTCATGCCCTATGGTTTCCTTGATAGAGCCGCTGAGTGCACTATACTGGCGTAATTTCGTGATGCTGAGTCGGTGTCTGAGTCTGAGTCTGAGGACAATTACCCTGTGGCGTTTCGTTACATAGCCTCTACTAGAATGCCAGGTATGTCCTAGTCCAGCACACCTCGGGGAGCGATGAACTAGGAGCTATGAGGGCCTCTCACCTCCTTCCTGCTGCGTCAACGCTACACGTTAACGCTGGTGTCTTTCTATATTACATACTAAATATACCAAAAGAAATTGATTTCCACATTCATTACAATAAAACATGAAATAATACGGCTACTATCTCACACTTAATTCGACTTACAATATAAAATACCATATACTTCAAGATAAATGCTTGTTGAAATTTCTATTTGCACAAATGTGCCATAAAGCTAAATTCTTCTTTAAACTTATAATTTTCGCCATCAATATACGATCGTTTGCATTGTATATCTGACGGTAATTTTAGTTTCAGACTTGATAGCTACTCTTCATCCCCAAATTCCAAAGTAGTAATAAACAAAAGCGCATAACACTGAAAAAAATGCAAGCAGAATGAAAATGTTGAGTTTAGTGTCGACAACTAATAATATAAGAAGGCGTATTCCTTACTCAGCTGCCCTTTGTGATAACAAACCTATCGGCCGCACTTCAAGGATCAAGAAGTACAACATCTTTCTTGGACATGTCGGCCCTTACAGATGGGACCGACAGGATGTCCCGAAACGTCGGTACGGAACTACCACTCAACGCTGCGTAATATCCAGGAAGAGCGCAGACTTGTCTCAACTTTGAGTTGCAATTACTTTCACGGGAATGTGTAATTCTTCAAACGGTACATCAAATGTCCTCTTGCAAGTACGAAGCAGTTTCACACAGTGCACCAACCCGATACGACGGACAGTCCGCACAGTTGACATGATCTGTCATCATATTACAGATTAACCGTCCGAATTCGCAGAAACAAAACTGAACTGAAAAGTAATGGGAAACACCAACTGAGAGAGGAAGATCTGAAGTAAATGCACAAAACAAAATACAAAAGGAATGTCCCAGCGAGAAGTCACTCAATAGCTTAATGTCATTCATATTCTCCTCAGGATAGTGTGATAAGAATAATAAACGGAAATCAAACTAACTGATGTTGAAGGTATCACTGAAGACCTCTTCCGAAGACACAGCCACTCATCTGGCCTGCTACTTTAATAAATTCACACATATTTCAGACTTTGTTACATCACATGGCCAAAGGTGTGTATTGCCATCTGTGGACTGTCTGGCTCTACCATATTCTTCTACATTATCTCACAAACGCACGATTTTCAGATAAAATGTATTGACCATAAAATGTGTGTTCTGAGATTCTGTACAACTTTTGTCCGAAAAATTTCTTTTTCTAAGAAGAACTGAGCGAGATATTATCATAAACCTACGTATAACTTAATGTAAAGAACCCGTTATTCTTGTCACATGTTAATCAAACTTGCATTTTCGCATCAAAATTTCAAAAGAAATTTAAAACATTGTATTTCAAGAAAATCTTTCCATTGGTAGCTGATTTCTTCCATGCGTACAGACGAACACACAGGAGAATGCCACTGGTCGCATTTTCCATATCTCCCAACGGGTCTAAAAATTGCATAAAAAATCAAATAACATTATTATTCCTTAATCCTATGTTTTCAATAGCTTTGTTATATAATATCTTCTATTCTTTCTGTGTTCTGATATTACAATTCCTTTTGCAGAATTGGGGAAATTATGTAGATATGAGTCAAGCAGTTGTAGTCTACGTGATTTTCGTTTGTGACGTGTTTCTGATCTGCTGGTTTGGAACTCAGCTCACTCAGCATGTAAGAAAAAATGTCTGTTTGCTTGTGTTGTTGACGTTGTTAAAACATTACTTTCATAATGTATATGGAGTCTCAGACCAAATAAGCAATTATGGTGTGTGGTGGTGTTAACCACCCAAATCACAAAATTATATTAACATTTGATGCCTAATCACGCATTTATTAATGTTTAGGCTTGCAAAGTTCTTGACCAGAAACAAAAAATTCCTTTCTAAACAATTTATCATAACCTACTCCTTAGTCGTGAAACATATGAATGAAATATTATTTTCATTTCCATAGCAAATTAAGCATTTCATTTTGATTTGAGTGTCTTAAAATTCTTTGACCTCAAGCAGGAGTCACGGGTTTAATTTCGATACCACTAATTACGACATTAGAAATGGTTTTGCTTTGCAAACACAATTATGATGGTGACATTATACCATAAGCTTCTTACATGTGGCACATTAAAACCTGACAAACTTCGAGGCCTTATAAATAACGTTTTTATTCCTAAGTAATAAAAACTACAGAAGTGAGAGAAGACCAACCCAAAGCAGTTCGACCGTGGTGATCAGGAAACTGCGCAAGACATCTGCATCTCACTTTCCAAAACCGATTCCATCCATAGCAACAGCACACACTTTTTCTTTGTCAACACACACAAAAACAGAGACGCTAATCCGAAGGCGACTCCATGGATGTCTGACGTGTGATAAGCGTTTATGTCTATTCAACACAGTGCTGCAGAATGCACTATATTACTGCCCACTGTAACGCCGTGCATTACAAGATCGTGCCACTTAACACAATCTGCCGGTCTGCTCTAAATATTACAGAAATTTTAGCAATTCCACTGTCAGCAGAACATGTAGTTCCGTACTGTAAGTTGATCAGACCGCAATGCCAAATTTATTATCAGCGGACTTACCACGTAGCGAACAGATTAAATGTTACAGTAACTAGGAAACAGACTGCATTAGTAGCAAATTGTAACTTAAAAACACCTGACAAAGTTCATTTCCAGGTTCAGAAGCTCTTGCTACAGGAGGCTCTGTTACTCAGGACAATGTAACCTGTTGTTTGGACACACTGTGTCAGTCGCCGGACAGACTACACACATTTGGCTGCACAGTACCTTGGGCCGTATGTTATACACCTGAATTCAAGATTTAAAAGGCGACCGTAAATAATAAATAAGGCATGAAAGTGTTTCGGGGTGACAGCTTAACAGAAATGCGCCAGGCCAGATTAACACGAGTATTACAGTAAATGAATTTCGAAGCAATGTGTTCTCCAAGGAGCCAGGTAGTGGTAGAACCAATCATTAGAATCACCATCTTACATACGACATCTATGTTTCTTTGTAATGCAGGTACGTAGTTTTTCGGTGTGTGTTATTACGGTAAGTTTCTTGACACCGACACCCTTCCCTTCCAAACTATCGCCTGAGATATTTGGGCCGTACAGAATGAATAAAGAACAGACCTACTGAATGGGGTCCGATTAGTTAATTAAAATACACTGGGTGGATGCGGCCCGCTACCCGGTACCCTGGCGGTTCGATTCCGAGAAAAAGCAGGCACATCCCGTGAAACATGGGGTGGACAACAGACCACCGGGCCTAACAAAAGTTAAAACAGCTGTTCGAGCTGGCGGGGTTCGAGACCGGCTAGCGCCACTGCAGTTTGATGGCATTACAGCGAAACAAGAAATGTTGCCATTGGTCAAATACAGCCCAACTCAGCACAGCGTCGATGATGGTTATTATTGCTGAAATTTCGTATCCCCCGTTTCACAAAAATAGTTCTAAAACCCTGAAGCAAAGGTAATGATTCCTGGTGAGAAGTTAAATAATATTTATATTATCCATGAGCAATATCTTTGTACTGCAACATTAATAACATCCTGCTCCTTAATTCTAGGAAAAAATCTGTACACTTTAATCAAAACGATGTGTGGTTACCAATAAAAATAAAAACGAATAATTCTTTTCCTCGCCTAACAGCTACAATATTACAGAGCAGAGGTGGCGGCCAAACTATCAATGCCGATCTACCAGTCAATCGTAGCCAATTTTTTGTTCGATATTGGCAGCTCTTTGGTCTATATCAAACTTTAAGACGCCACAGTAGTATAAATTGCTCTCTGTTTGACAGCATTTTTTGGACCAACATACATCTGCCAACAAGCCTTCCCCCACAGGGAGACAAATCAAAATACAGAAGCCTTTCGATCAATGAACATTTCAATTACTGTCTTCACTTGTGCCTTAGCAATTATGAACCCTTCTTCAGTATGTTGTCGCACGACATGAAGCGCCTAGCACCAATTTCGCAAAAGGAAGATTACTCAAAAAAATTTAAATCATGGTAAACAGTTTAATTTGAAAAATTCGATTTTTAATAAATGAAACAACTGTATTTATGTATGTTTGATATTATTGTAATATTTTACATTAATATTCCCGGTTGATCTATTATTAATACGGAATGTACTTCGGTAGATCGCGAAATATTTTCTGCCTTTACAGTAGATCATGGAGTCCATATATCTGGCCACCTATTTCACTGAGTGACAGGGTAAACTTGCAGGCATAAAGTTGTGTACAAAACGGAAGAATGTGCACAATTTCATGTAACATACAAAATATGATGGCACAAAAATAAGATTAACGTAATTTCAAACTAACATCGGTATGACGAAAATGTTCCTACAAGTAGCTAATAGCGTAGAAATCTATCTCCGTGGGATCCTATGACTCGATGTTAAGCCATGAAATTACTGCCTTGGTGAAACTTAGTCACTACATGACAGTAGACTTTTCAGACCGTCACTACATGACAGTAGACCCGGTTTGCCAGGCAGCTGTTTCATTGTGTGTACGGTTGTACTGTTCAAAGGGACAATACATTAACGGTCAAATGTTTCAGGCGGACAGTGTGGGAGATGCAGCATTCGGGTGCGACTGGGTGGGAACTCCTGTCCCATTTCAGCGATGTCTGATGTTCATCATGGCTACAGCTAACAAGCAGTTCCAACTGACAGCGGGAAAGTTTGTTCCCGTGTCAAATGTGACCACTTTGAATGTATGTAACAGTGTAAACAGGTATATGATGGCAAGTCGCGATTCACATGATATTACGTAATTTTAAGTGTGCAAGAAATGAAATTACTTCAGCGATATAGCGCAATACCACATAGCAGCCACTGTGTGGCACTTTAAACCACACCAAGAAACAGGATTCGAACCTCCACCCGCAGGACACAGGTTAGCACGGCTTACACGATATTTACCCTAGTAACAGTGACCAAATGCAATGCCTACATCTGCCATTACTCTTTCTATGTAATCAGTTCCCTGCGCTCTGCATCATCACACACCATCTACTAAACGTCGAGCTCATGTTCAGGTTAAATTTATGGTGTTATCTGTGAGGTTTGGGGGAATGGGAGTGCCTGGCTCTTCATTCTACACGAAATTAAAACATACGTACAGGCGCATTCTAACTATGCACTTTGTAACGCGATTCGATAGGTTCAATACACCAATACCGAGGAATTTAAACATCACAGTTCCTACCGACGGAGCGTTCACCGTCTTACCGTAATGTCATGCAGCTCCCTCTGCCACCCTGCTACGCTATCACAATCCGCACAGATGATTACAAACGTTCTTCTGACAACGTGAACTACACTAAAAGTCAAAAGGATCATACGCCTCTCTCACAGCAGTTGTTAAAACAAAAAGACTTAGACCGAAGAAGCACTCCTTACAGAGGGATGGTGCTTCATACCTCGTACAAAACGTGAATGTTTCAAAGATTATTAGCTGATACGTCACTACAATATTACATTCCTTCCGTATTAGAATAAATGTGTCATAGCCTGAAGCACTAACTTCATTCTCTTGTCAAAACTACGGTGTTGTTAGAATTAATCCAGCGGTTTTCATTCGCTGGATATCACGAACAGGTTTTAGGTTTCACATACAATGGACTGCCAAATAATATGTAACTGTATTATAACTTGTGGTTCGCGACAACATGAAAAGGCTTTACGGAATTGAAATACGCCAAACACAGAGCGGACACAAATTATGTTGATTGGGATTCGGGGACACAAATGATTATTTTTATTAAGTAGCAATTTTACTGCCACACCAGCAGTTCAACAGTTGCGCTCGGAGTGGCACGTTAAGGAGTTAGCTACGTGACAGTTCTCGCACGTTACACAACAGTTTCGGCACTCTCCGTGCAGCCTCGACAGTTTGATGTGTATATGCCAGCAGCATTGCATGTTTCATTGAGTGATATGGTGAAATGTAGCCTGTTGCTAATTCAGTAATGACAACAGCATTCAGTCCAGCACAACTATTTCATTTATTAACACATTTGATAAGCCACATGTTTCTGCTAATTATACGCCATTGTCAGGCTATAAGTGTCTAAAGAGGAATACCGTGCATATATAATAAAGTAATATGTCCAGGTAAATTGAAGATTGAACTCAACTCGTTATATGCGAAACATAATTTTCTAATTAGGACGGTTAGATATAGCGCTGTGTTTCTTCGGTAATTCCACGGTTACTGTATGTTGAAATCACAATTCCAACTAAGTACGAAAATTTTGTATTTAAAGGTAAAAAACCTATATAAGTACGTCTCACTTATTTAGCAACGCCAACCGTGACCTATTTAGTACTCAAATATCATATACTATCCACACACCATCAATATTTATGTTACAGATCAGACACCATCATACATAATAAGAGTGAACGTGATAATAAACTACCCCTCTTAAGCATGAACGACACTCCATAACCAGAACAACCCTAAGTGTTATAAGTTTCCATGCATAAATTAATGACAACACTACATTTAAAGCTACTTAATTTGAATTTTAATTTCAAAATATTTTGACCATGGAATTAACGAAGAGACACACAGCTACAGCTAACCGTCCTAATTAGAATGCTATGCTTCTCATGTAACAAGTCAAGTTCAATCTTGATTTAATCTGTAAATTTCATTTTATTACAGCCTACATGCAGTACATTCCTGTTTATTTACTTATAGCCAGACGATGGCGTATAATTAGCCGAAACATGTAGCTTTATCAATTGTGTAAATAAATAAAATACTCGTAGCTGTGCTAGCGTGAATACTGTTGACATTATTCGTACTGCTCACAAAGTGATAAACCATATAAAGAGAACGCGACCATTTAAAAATATCAACACTTCAACGGTAATACAAAAGCGACCGGCAGCTGCTCAGTCCCTGGTACAGTCCAGTACATGTGTGATAGCTAATTAGGTAAAGAACACTTTTGGTCAAAATTGCAGGAGAGGCAAATCTCAGCGTCAGATCGACAGCAAGTTCCAGGACCTACCTTTCCGTTTCTTGCAAACAGAGCTCTCAACATTCCTACGTCTTTCGCACAGACGTCATACCCTTTGCACCCTACATATTCGCTATTTTAAGAAAAGTTGCGTTTTGTCCAAGACCTATTGCTGCACAGCATTTTGGGCCCTACAGTGCGTGACGGCAGTTTACATCAAGGCTACCATGTTACCTTTACAATGGCGTGATCATCATCATCGTCATCATCATCATCACCAATATTAAAGGTCATGCTATAATATGCCGTATAGGCACACAGGGAGAGTGAAGGAACACATGTGGCCATACTTAACCCCGGCGCTTGATGGGGTTGGGTGGTCAAGCCTACGACCCATCCGTCATTCCCAGGGAAAGAGCCCTTGTACCCATTACAGGGTGAGCCCCATGGCACGAATGCACAAGTACGGAGAAGAGCAAAATTTCTTGCCACTCACGGTACTCACACCCCACACGGTCACACCTGTAAAATCGAATGGGAGAATAAAACACTAATTCGTAATCTGAGGACGGAAATAAGCGGCCTGGATTATGGTACTGTACGAGAAACAGAGTGGAGAGAATGCAAGAAAAACGAAAACCTTAAAACGGCCACTTTCCGAATTATTAATCAATCTCGGAAATTCCGACAAACACAACGGAAATACATGCCACTAAAACCACGACGTCTGTAGATGTCTACTTAAGAGTCGCTTCTTTCACACCTACTTCATACAAGACTAAATAAACTCGAAGAAAGGAAATGAGGTTAAGGACCTTAAGTAGCGTATTAAATCACTCTGCATGTTCACTGTACTTTAAATTACTGGAAATCTTACTTGAAGAACAATCGGCTTTAATTTATCCACCACTGTGAGATCCAAAATTATAATTATGATATTACTGAAGAAAGTCAAGGCTTTCATGTCCAAACTCTAATCAATGGGATTCGATAAGTTCTTCACACAATGGTGTCGGACAGGAGCATCTATTTAAAGGTGGTGAATTTTTCTCTGCCCAAAATAACCCTTACAATACTTGAAGGTGCAATGAAACCTAACAAATTCGAGTTAATTTTAGCACAAAAACTGCAAATGGTGGCACTAATTTACACCGTACTGACAAAAACAACAACACACTCAGGCTTTAAATAGGCTTTCTATATGGCATATATTCATTGAAATACCAAGAACATAGATTTATGACATGCTAAGAAACTGAACATTACGAACCTGATGTAACATTCAGTGTGACGGCCGTAATTACCCAGATTCACGACATTCAATTTTCAATTGCGAGGGGACACCACACACAGACACAGGATGGATACGACAGCAGAATAAAAGAATAATTAATTATACGGTTAGGTTGGTATCTTTCGACATTATAAACAAACTCGTATTAAATGGTTTTAAAACACTTAAAAGCAAAGATCAGTAACAGATTAATTCAGCAGTAAGGGTAGTCTGTTGTATTTAAAAATCCTTACTTCTTGCCAAAATATGCCTAAGAAAAAGGATTCGAATGCCAATAAAATCGGGTACAAACATGTCCAAAAGAAGAGCCGTAATTACAAAGGGTCCCCAGACCAGTTACACAATTACGTACCCTGAAGGTTCCCACATTACGACATACCTCTTACGTCTTCACAGAGAATTCAGGATTGTGAAGACTAAATTTTATTACCACAAGTCTCTCGATTTATTACACATATACACAAGCACGTCGCTAAACTAAGTATTTGTCCTTAAAATACTAGCACCGTGCATTTTGTAGTACACGAATATTTATGTACCAACTAATGCACCTTCTTACTATAATTAATTAGTATTCCCCGACACATGTTTCAGTGACGTAAGTCGCCATAATCAGGGGGCCGCTTAATGTGAAGTTCACTCAATCATCCATATGGTCCGGGAACAGAACACTTACACGTGTACTCACTAATTCACTGTATCGCTTTCAGACCATTGATTGCATTCATAATACACACACATATATCTTAGTATTCACTGAACTGGGCTAAATACTATAACATGATATCATGTGAACCTGTTTTCAAAATTGTTTCAAAATTTTTCCGCGGAGACTAAAAAACATGATTTTACAAATTTTAACCATGCGTGGAAAGACTTTTAAACAATTTTAAAGACAAGTGCACATTACATAACCTTATAATATTTAGCCCAGTTCAGTGAACACTAAGATATATGTGTGTGTATTATGAATGAAATCAGTGGTCTGAAAGCGATACAGTGAGTTAGTGAGTACACGTGTAAGTGTTCTGTTCCCGGACCATATGGATGACTGAGTGAATTTCACATTAAGCGGCCCCCTGATGGTGGTGACTTACGTCACCGAAACATGTGTCGGGGAATACCAATTAATGGTAATAAAAAGGTGCATAATTAGTAGATCAACATTCATAAGTATTTGTCTGTTCCAGATAATGCAAGAGACGCTGTCTTTCTTCATGTTTCTGCTTCAAGTGAAAGACAAGAATGAGGAAAAGAGAGAGGGCTAATGACGAAGAGAACAGAACACCAAATCGTAACACATACTGATGTTTTGGCTGCTCTTTCTTGCAGTTTTATTCAACACAGCATCCAGGATTGCAATTTACACAACACGATAACACACACATCTTAATTCAGCAATATACAGTCACTTCTTAGTTGCTGTCCGAATATCACACCAAACTCAAATTTTCTAGCTCCTTACGGAAAATGCCTTTTTTATTCCATACAAATATTGAAAACTTGGGAAAATTTATTAGATAAACGCCTCAGTTCAGCTATAATTCTACTCCAAATGTCATACAAAGTCTGCAGACTCTATTTATATACGAAATATAAAAGGCTAGGTATCTCAGCACAAATTTATGGAATTACTTATTTAAGAAGAGTGACACTTGGTGAAGACTGAAGCCCTTTATCACTCGTAACAACGTAACAAACTCTGAGGAAACTGTAAATGAAAGGTCGTGGCGTAATAAATGTTTTGAGTAACATGAGAACAGCCAACGGTAAATCTTCCTGGTATCCGAAAGGAAATAGGTTTTGAACCATCTCAATGTGTTTATTATTTTAAGTACCGAGGCAGACTGTGGGTAGAATCATACGGCTTGATTACCCTTCCGGTTTCATAAATATTGAAAAATCATCTAAAACATATCACAAATATTCCAGCAGACAGTTGGCCTATTCCGGTGATATTTCTTTTCAGATCGGACACGTTAGAGTGAATTTGGTTAAAAGAATGGTAACAAGAGACATATACTATGATTTTCAAAGACTGGCATATGAAAATAATTTTCTTTTAAGAAAAGGCAGAAAAACAAACACTACAACATTAAGAAATTCATTTCCTTTTTAATAAAATCACGGTAATTTCACAGAAGACACATGAGCAATTACATTTTCAACACCACATATGCCTAAGCACAACAAAATTCACTAGTAATGTCATGCAGGCAACATATACTTCTACCGTAACACAAACTAGTGTACTTTGGTTCGTATCAATTGGAAAAGTATTGGCCAATAGCAAATCACAAAAATGTTATAACAATGTCCTTAGCGAAACAATAAGGAAGTAATAAATTACCAAACATAACAACACAACAAGCGACCTGCTTACAACAAGCGAACGTAAAGCTTTCAAACAAAACTACCAGCTAAGACTAACAAAATAACACTGTGTGTATTGACACTTAAAAAACAGCGTTATACCGACACCAACTATAGAGCAGTCAGACAATAATTTTCTACAGATTCCATCTATACTTAACATCAAGGTTTCAATTGTGTTAAGTTTAAACTGATCAACAGCGACACTGGACTACAATGTTTTTTTTAGGGATGATACGTTTTATCACATTGCTGAAATACATAACTACGATAAAACATCCGACGCCGGAATGGCAGTACTCAAACACGTTTTGGTGTATAATTTTAAAAAAAGTAAGTAAGACTATGAGGGACAAACTTTATCTAAAATAGCACTAAATGACTTACAACACGGCTGGCACACATATACTCGAAACGTCTGTGCCAAGAAGTAAATAACAATTTATTAGGAGAATTTCTTTAGACATTTCCAGTCAGAAGTTGAAACAGCAAAGCTCGAGTCACATACTCAGAGAAGTTCAACATGCAAATACGTGTATGGGAAATTCGATTGAACCTGTAATTTCAAGTATATATTTTGAATCGACAAATTTCGATTACAAGCCTGAAGAACTGCCAATCAGGGCGGTGACAAAACCTGGACTTGAAGTATAATTACTGTTGTGCCGAAGGACCAAACATGAAGGTGTAAGTTGGAGAGAAGGGGGAGGGTTTATAAGGTACCGTTCTACTTCTACTAGATATCGGTTGTGGATGTAAGGGAGTTGTCTTTATCATATTTCAAGGGAAACACATCTGGCGTCCGCCGGACAGGAGAAATATTTGTCCGTGAGAATAGTTTGGACACCTGTGTGAAATATAAAACTACAGATGCGCATGTCAGGATTTAAACCCTCCTTTAACGTACATCCTCTAATGTAATTCAGCTCCTTCGGCTCCTAACAAATGGGCATGTGTAATGCTAATAAAACAGCGTATGATGTAGGCTCTAATTCAAAAAACTGACGAAGAACTCTATATCTACATTTTCCATGTTTTATGATGTCTAACACTGTTTATCCAAAGAAGCAGTCCTATCTGTGCATTTTAATACGATCACATTCCACCTCAAAACATGCTTCAATTCTACGTCTACATCGTAAACCATGAAGTTACGAACTGTAAGCCGTTAAACATAACACAGACTGACAGCAAAGGACACACAGTAAATTTAAAATTGTCCGTGTTCCGTGCAGTAAACCAGTCCAAAATATTTATACCAAAACTGCACAACAATAAAAAGACAACAGTTCCATAAATATAAGATACTCCGCCAACACGTTTCGGACTAATTGCTCAACTTCACGAAGGTGGTTAACAAAGGAAAGAGCAGTGACTACTTATGTAGCAGACGTGCAGCTGTATTGCAGTACATTGGTTGGAATAAATATTGTGAACACTTGGCAAATTTATACATGGTAAACAAAAACATGATTTTTTTGCACGAAACTTACAGCAGGCCACACAGACCAAACGGCAATAATGACCGTCCTTATACACTCTGATCCATTGTCCTTATTTGTACCGGCGATCATGGAACTAAATATGCTTACTTGAGTGAAACACTTACTGACACTTCACAAGAATGTGAAACTACAAGCATTTTCTATTACCTTAGTGATGTACATTCACTGATACATGCACCAAATGGACTCCAAACACGCTTGGGCAATATATCGCGCTGTGCATATAATAACCACATTCACACACACACACACACACACACACACACACACACACACACACAAGTGTGTATATGTATACGTATGAATAGTGTATATGGACACAAAAAATTATGAAACTTGGCATTACGTTCTCTCCACCAGTCCTCTATTACTTTCTCCCTCTCACATTCAAACAATTTTCTGCCTACGTCCTGTTCACCAAATCCCACAACATGATCATCTCCTTAAAACTCAGCCGCTGAACGACGCATGTGCTGCGTCACAAGGCGGAGGGTTGAATTTCCAAACGATGCAACACGTGCTCCGACCATATGTTGGCAATTATTGTATTCCCCTGTTGCAATTCTTCCTTATGTTTCTCTTTGATATAACAGCACAACAGACTCCGACCTTAAATTCATGAAGAGGATGTTCATATGATTGATTATTGCTCTCACTGTTGATATACACCGTAAATGACGCAAGGCTTCATCACTGAGAAGTAACGCTTCTTTTTTAACAATTACTTCGTGCACGAATCTTGACAGCGATTTGAATGAACTAATCTTAGCACTACGTTCACCTCTTCGTAGTTATATTCGACAGTTGAGTCAATGTATACGGAAGAGTGCGTCGGGTATCACAAAGTTCTTTAGATTTGGCAGCCTCTATATCCAGTTTTACAAACAACATTACTTAATGACCAACCCCTCAATGTACCAGCCACCTTTATCATTAATATGGCATCTACCCACGTTTCGCATTCCAGTTATTAACAACGTCACACTTTCAACCTTCTCACGCCACTCTCCCTAAGCTTTTAATCACTCTATCGTTTTCTTATTTTCCGATTTCCTTTTATTATTAGTAAAATTTCAAGTTTGTTCAGAATGTATTAACAACCAATCCAAAATTCGGCACTGACATACATGTTACGTCTTACTCGCTCTAATAATCTCAGTTTCTTAGTTTAACCACAAAGAACAGTTTACGCGTTCCACTTATTTATATACGTAAGACCACACATATCACAAATACATTTCACGAGATCCCGAGACTCCGAACGTGTGTATTCTTCTGATATCGCACAGTCGTGTGCAGCCCTTTTTTCGGCTTCAAGTCAAGGCTGGGTGTTCTCCCTTAGCAATGCACAACTTTGCAGTTATGTGGCTGTATACCCTTTGGTTACATAATTAATTGTAGTCTTCATATGAAGGTCAGGGAACCTCTCATATTTTGCCTTCGACCTTGACCACAAGGCCGGTGATTATCATAATAAAACATCCTGTATCACTAAATGTGTGCCATCACAACTTTGTTCACTGGTTCGTCACAGAAAGTTTGGATCGTTATACAAACGATCCACTGTCTCATTTCTTATTTTTAATGTTACAAGTTCTCTTATTGATTTTGTGTTTTTTAGGTGGCAATATCACAGTCAGAATAGGAAAAGAAATGCATGGACCTGTTTCTGTGTTCTGATCTGCTGTAAGCCGATCGAACCAGTACGCAGTTTTCTGTGTTTAACATAGCCTGGGTATGACCATAACAATGATTACTCCGTAACTGCAGCTGTTCGGGAGGCGGGCAAAATGTCAGGATAACGTTGTGTAGAAAATTAAATGGTTTAATTTCTCCCGTGCAGTCCTCCTACTGTACATAATCATCCAGCGTCACGCGGTCTGGTGCAAAAATAACCACCATTCAGCTGCCTTTATATATTGACAAATATACAAAGGTTTCGAGTTCCAAGTCTGGTCATCTGAAGACAAAAACACAGACACTGTGCGTAAGACGCAATATTGTGACGTGTACGGAAAACTTTTACACATCTTCGGCTCACATAAGAAGACACGCAATGTATGACTAACGTGATATTCAAGCGCGTTCGCGAAACCATTGTTGCCGTGGAAGAGCATTAAGTATTACACATTTCGGGTGTGCATATGTAGCATTAGCTATCCCCGCATACAAAGCGCATCTTTTTAACATAACATTGTATATCACATACGGCCCGTATGGATGTACCAATTTCTCCACATTATTTCATACACGGCACGACTTTCGGGAAAAAGTTATTGAACTTAAAATGGGTGTATTGATAATCTCTACAAATTTGCCTGAAACTCGTCTCACTTTAAGGAAAACGAGCGAAATATTTTCATAAATGTAGATAAGTCTTTGTGCAAAATATTTGTAATTCTTGTCGGTGTTAATGAAACTTAATTTTCTAGACAATTTTCAAATACTCAAATGACAAATTTCATGAAAATCCGTCCACTGGCAGCCGAGGTGTTCATTGCGGACAGACACACACATAAACATGCCGAAGATAATAGTCGGTTTTCGTAATTTTTCGAACCTAAAAAATATTACCATTCCTCTTAACAAGAGGGATCTCATGGCGATTAATGTCGCCGGTAACTACGAAACGTACTTACGAATTCAAGTAAAGTCCCAGATAACGTTGCCCGATTTTAACCAAATTTGGATTTTCTCGAATAGTTTCATGTAAGCATCAAATGCAAAATTTCATGGAAATCTGTCCAGTGAACGCCGCCCTGATGCATGCGAGCAAACGGAAGGACACGAAGCATATTGGCGTTTTTTGCGACTATGCCATCGCGCATAGAACCTTTATGTGGCAGCCAAGGCAACTGTAGAAGACAAGATTTTGATGGCGTGTGAACACTTTGGATGTTGGAAGCAGCGGTATATTGTGTCGCCTGCCAGTAAGAGTATTTAAAGCTGTTTGCAACTGCCAATGGCTGTTACTATCGATACAACCGCCAAAATTAATGTAAATGATTTTCCTACATCTGCAGCTGTGATCTTACCACCAGGACTAAATGCAACCAATACAGCCCGTGGCAACAATTAAATGTATGTTGGATCAGTATACGTTCAACAGGAAACTTCTTGTGTCATTTGGAGCCCAGCTGTCAAACAGCAACATCAAATTGTGAAATCTATATAACAAGCCTCTATTAACAAAGGTGCGCTATCAAAATTTTGTTCACACCTTTGTTACAGAACGTTTGGCCCGCTAAATAAGTTCGTGTGTTCCACTTTCAGTGTGAGAAACGACCTTCTGTTCCACTTCTTGCCTTGCATTATGGCAACTTCTCTCATCAACAGACAAGTGGGCAGATTGGAGAATTCTGGACAGGTACGCTACGGCTGAACTCAGAGCCGCACTTAAAGAACAGACTAGGGTTCACATTCAACATATTCACTACTTTAGAGAAGAAAGTAACGGTCCTCCTGTTTTATCAACTGCGATTACGGGAGAATGCGATAAAAGACCTTTCATGTTCTGGCAAGGGCACTCCTAAAAATTAAAGTTTCGTAAAATCTCGCTACGCTTATGTCGGACATTATAGCAAACATGCACAGATTTTAGAACAAATGTCTCACACCGTATTCTTTAAACAAAAGTGTGATTTTCTTGTTTTAATGAAATTATTTACAAAGAAAAGCTTTCTGTTATAATTCGTAATATTATTCAATAAAAATATATTCAACGTATATATCTGTATTACATAACGAGCCTTACGTATACTGACATCAGCTTTATATTTTCACAAGTTCTTGAAAGCCGACCGAATTGTAAAATGCTTGTATTTAAACGCTGATAATTTGAACGTTTAAGTATTACGAATCCTAACTCGCAGGAAAAACGAAACTTTAAGTTTTCATATTCAGGGTCGTCAACTTCCTCCTTCCTAATTGTGCCGCGTTAAGTCCTCACGACAGTAAAGATCTGAATCGCTGTCTTCTGCCTTTTAGCGCCGCGCTGTCTCGTGGACGGTGGATTACGGTTACACAAACAGCAAGCCTTGTTTTCATACTTTTGTCTGACTGACGGAATTCACATAAAGCCATAATGTAACTGAATTACAATTACTCCCTTCCATCACGTAATATCCTTCAAATTAAGGAGAGTTCTGAAATGCTAAGAAACTGTCTGTCTCATTGAGTAGGTAAATTGCTTGTGAATGGTCGTAATAATGATTATGACATCTGTAGGTTTCCAGTCACCCGAATATGTTTTCATTCTTGCAGTACGATAGACACTGTGAGACTTCCCACTACCTATTCAAAAGGCGGATTTTGGCGAAGAGTGGAAAAAGGAACGTCATGCAACGGAAAACCCTGGTGGGTAAATTGAGGATAGGTACACTCAACTTTCAGTAGAAAGTCACAGAGTAACTGCTATGTGTCATGCATGGTTTAGTGCTGTTTGTAAAGCACCTGCCATTCTACCGTATTGTGATTCAGGCAAAATCACTTAGCTCTAATCCAAACGCAGACTTCTTTAGGTTTACACAAACGTAAAGGTAATGGCGTTTACCCGAATACTTGCTCCCGTGTTTACTGAAATACGCTGAGACGACAAAATTTATCAAGCCGTAGGAAGTTATTACAGAAATGTGACCTAGCATAACAACAGTTGGAGACGCCACAGCCCTCAGCAGGACTTCAGACGGCCACATCAGGGTATGAAGCAGCATCCAGCACCACATGACTGATTGGTTTATCACAACTGAAACGTCACAATTAAGTGCGTGGTTGATCGATGTGAATAAGGGCCTTCAACACACGTATACAATTAATATGAACTTACTTGAGTCACTTGGAACCAAAGTCTGAAATTGGCAAGTCAATTTGTGAAACATTTATTAAAATATAACCTCGTATTGCTCAGTTTGTACTACTCAAAATTATATCACTTATTCGCCACACAAAGTTTCGTTCTTTGTAAAAATTTCTGTGTCCTACTTTCAATGTCACAAATGACCTACTGTTTCATTGGTTACCTTTAAACATTACAAGTTACTGATTTTACGTTCTCTAGGAGTCAATATCCGCTGCGGAACAGTAAAACAAATGGATGGACCACTTTCAATGATTTGAACACTTGCACTATATTAAATAGTTTACTCACACAATTTTCTGCGTACTTCTGCAGTGCCGTGTTTCATTCTTGCACAGATCTGATGTTGACAAGTGTTGTGTTATTTTCGCGGTCGTAACTCTGTAAGCAGCCGTTACCAATGTGCAGTGTTTTGTACATCGCTTTGGCAGAGCCTTCAAAATAATTTGTGTTTTTACTGCCAGAATTCGGAAGGTTGGCAGCATTTATTGAATAATGCTGTGTACAAAATGAAATGGTGTTGCTTCTCCTGTGCGGTCCTCTTACTTTAGACAAACATCCGGCGTCACGCGGTCCGGTGACAAAAGTACCGACCATTCAGGAGAATTTATGTGTTAATAAATATACAAACGTTACGAGCTCGACGCCTGGTAATTTTAGAACACGACAGACAGTGTACATAAAACGTAACACTGCGGGCGTTCACATAACGCTTATAGCTGCACACCTATCCAAACAACCCGATACCACGCATGCAATCAGGCTTCCGCCGAGATGCAAATGAGGTCTTCGCTCTTCTGGGGTGTTTCTCAGCGTTGATTGGTAGTTAGGATCCGACGTTTCTGGACAGCATATAGTCCTATCTTCTTGGAATGCCTGACCCTTGAAGGTGGGACCGAAACGCTGTACCGAAACGCTGAGGAACATTCCTCAAGCACGATTACCTCATCCTGATGCCACTTGTCTCGACGAGAGCGCTTTTACGGCGATTTACTGTCAAAGGTAACTACTAAATGTGGGCTACTAAGGTCTCCATGTAATCACTAATGGTGGGCATAACTCCTCACCAAAAAACCTCACACTCGCATTACTGGGGTCAGATTTCAGAGCATATCTACCATGCGGTCTAAGCATAACAGTTTCAGTCTAACTCGTGGTTATGGGATAGGGTACCAGCTGGTACTACACGACCCAATAAAACTAACACTTTCCAATATAAAGTAACGTATTTGTTGGGGTGTCAGTTTATATTCCTTTCCTCCTTACTTATCAGATCTCAGGCAATGCCACTCAAAAACGGAAACAGCCCAAATTGCAGTCTGTCACAAAACACAAAGACGCTAACAGCAATATTACGGCCCAGCCTTAATAAATGGTTGAGAGGAGAGTGAAGGAGACAACGGCTAAAACCACTACGGCGTTTCACAGCGAGTGTCGATGTGTTCTCTAGCTGGTTCTCCAAACCTAACAACGTGACACCTTCATAAGTTAATTCTATGGCCATATATACAGTTTTCGTGATATATCAGCTCTTAATAACCAAACTCTCTGCAAAGGAGGGGTCTGTACTACATTGGTACGTCAAAGTCTCAGCTCTACACACACTATTATGTGCTGTATTAACGCTGCAGAAGTAACCATGTCACAGCTTGTCAGACTGCTTACATTAAATTGCACTGTCAGAAATGTTTACGCCACTGGTGTGAAAAAAGAGCTTATTTCGGTGACCGGTGGCTCTTCTCTAAGACCACGTCAGATATTTTACCTCCTTGACCATCAACATGTAGAACTGTTACATAGAGTTTACACCTATGCGTTGGTGATTCAATGAAAATACATGAATACAAGTTACTGCACGGGCGTCTCCAACAATATGCGGTCCATGCACTTGCACAGACACCGTGTTATTCGAATTCTGTTCATCTACAACGTGGGTTCCAACTCCAAACTCCCCACCTGATTTTAACAAATGAAACGTAAATGTATGCAAAAACAATAAATATGAACAGCATAAAAGAGTGTTGTTTTATGTACAGTAAATAAAAAATAACAAACAGCAGCTAGTAAGTACTAGGTATGTAAGTTCTCAGCGCATAACCCCTTATTACGTAACACCAGCCAGGCGATGAGACTCGCACCTGGACAGGAATGCGGTGGGGGACAGTGAGAGAAGTTGGTAGCTTTTTGCACAGCATCATGGTAACAATAACTTGAGGTAGATACGTATGTTTAGGGGGGTGATATTGGAGTGGTCTGCGCTTCGAAATGGAGCCTGAGTCGGAAGTGTGCGTTCCGTTGCAGCGTCCTAAAGCAACTGCGTCCCTTACAGTGTAAATGCGCGTCTCCACTGCACTTTACAGACTGATTGTGTACAGCCTACGTCATGATACTTCATGTGACTGTCTTATCACATAGCCACATATATTCAGTCTTCCTGCTGTCCCTCACAACAAACATGGCGGCCCGGCTGTTGCAGCTGCTCGTTACTACTGGTAACGCAGTAACATCTACACGTCATATGCACCTACATCCTAGATTTCTCTTTCGGCTGCGATCGGGATGATTTCGTAAGTGTTACTGGGTGGTTCCTGCTCAAACATTCAAAACTCCTGTATGACATCCGACAAACACTATTAAAACAAGCCAGTAACACACTTTTCAAACTTCAAAACAAGAAAATTTGAAGGTATTAATAAACTCCACACCGCAGAACACTTTACAGTCTCTCCCACATATTCGGTGCGTGTCGTCCATCAGACTCCTCAGTGTGTTCCCTTAAGGCCTTGCTTGGATAGAGGGCTTTCAAAGTCATAATTAGGCACTGATACTTGCTTCAATACCAGTACCAGAGACTTACCTTCTCATTGCTGCACGGGGGAAGAGAATGTCGCCCCCACCAGGTTTTGAATCAGCTCGTAGCGTGTCGCTACACCGGCTACGCTATCCCAGCCCATGTTCTCTACAAACCTAGGTATAAGTCCTGCGAGTTCGAGAAAGCAGCGGGCAGTACAACAAGAAACATGCTTTTCGTCACGAAGCATGGCAGCATTTAGGCGGGTACATCAACACTCAGAGCAAGAACAATCCAAGTGAGGTGCACACACATCCTTTTCATGAAATTCACGCTGGAGTTTGATTTGCAGTTACATCTAAAACAAAGATGGCGCCATTCTTCTTTAAATGATATTTAGATATCGAGCGATGTGTAAATTTGGTACTTGGACACGTTTTCAAAAACTGACAGATAAGACATTATATCGTGTGTGACAACTTTACAGCTCGTTGCTCCAAGCACTGGCATGATGGAAGTGTCTGTTGTACCACGTAGAAATGTCACTGGCCTAAGCCTTACTCAAATTTAAAGCAGTGTCGTTTACACTTGTACAAGCTAACGTCAAGAAACCGCGAGTCAATTCGAACATTTACCCAGCCACGTTTCGTCGATTATATCGCAATATGTTTACAATACAGGACCTTGCCAGCAAGAAGAGGGACCTCATTTTGAACACCTGTTTGATTGAAGGAAAGAATAGTCAATTTATACCGAGTACTGACGACAAACACACGTTGTTAGCTGATACAAACAGAAAATCAGCTTCCAGTCCTTCGGCTACTATGCTGGGTTTCGTGTGCGGAAATTCCACTAGTAATATAAGCATCATGTAACAGAAAAGCACATACAATATAAAATATATATGCATAATGTAATTATTTGTAATAGCTTATGTTTGCAACAAATTTGTTATCTGATACCTTATATTGTTACCGTGTGCTTCTTATATTATGAAATTTTTTTGCAGAACTGGGGAGATTATGCAGGTATGAGTCAAGCAGTGATAGTTTACGTGACATGCGTGTGACGTGCTTCTGATCTGCTGGTTTGGAACTCAGCTGACACAGCATGTAAGGAAGATGGCTTATTGTTATTGTTGTTGGCGTTTTCAAAACATTAGATTCATAATGTGGATGAAGCCTCAAAGCAATTAACGATAATTCAGTATTTTTCTGCAATACCCGGCCTTCTGGAGTCAATTTTGTTTGCAAAAACTGGAAACAGGATTTTAAGTACTTCACGATTTCCTGGGTATTAACCATCCACTTCATTTATTACACATACACAGGTACACGTCTCTAACAAAGTATTTGTCTGTTCCAGATAATGCAAGAGACGCTGTCTTTCTTCATGTTTCTACTTCAAGTGAAAGATAAGAATGAGGAAATGAGACAGGTCCAATGACGAAGAGAACAGAACACCAAATTTTAACACACAGTGGTGCCTGTGGCTTCTCTTTCTTGTAGTTTTATTCAATACAGCATCTGGATAGTGCAAGTTACGTAACACAATCAGCACACAGGCGTTAATAATACAAATACTGCAGTCACTTCTTAGTTGCTGTCGGAATATCACCAAAACTCTACATATCCAACTACTTACAGTCACTACCTTCTCTAATTCCATAACTACCTACCTAACTACATCAAGCAGGGTCCTTCTTGAAAAGCTAACAAGTCCTCAGCTAGTCAAGGTACTCCCCGCACTTTGTGGAACCCGGAGCTTGATTACCGCATTTACAAGTGCACGCCACTTGTCCCTATCCCAAGCCAGCTCAATCCAGTCCATGCACTCCATTCCACTTCTTGAAGATCCATTTTGATATTATCCTCCCATCTGAGCCTGGGTCTCCCAAATGGTTTCCTTCCCTCAGGTCTCCATACCAAAATCCTGTATGCACCTCTCTTTTCCCCCATACGTGCTACATGTCCCGCCCATCTCATTCTTTTCGATTTCATTACCCGAATAATATTTGGTGATGAGTACAGGTCATTAAGTTCCTCGTTATGTAGTCTTCTCCACTCCCCTGTCGCCTCGCCCCTCTTAGGCCCAAATATCCTCCTCAGCACCCTGTTCTCGAACACTCTCAGTCTTTGTTCCTCCCTCAGTGTGACAGACCAAGTTTCACATACAAAACAGCAGGTAAAATTATAGTTCTGTATACCCCAATCTTTGTATTTTTGGATAGCAACCTGGAAGACAAAAGATTCTGCACCGAATGAAGGCAAGCACTTCCCGACTTCAGTCTGCTTTTAATTTCTTCATGAAAGTAATTTAGATTCGTTAGGGTTGTTCCAAAATATTTGAGCTCTTACACTCGTTCAAAGGATTTATTATCTATCTTTATGTTGTAATTTTTTCCTGCATTCTGATCTCGAGACATGACCATGTACTCAGTTTTCTCAGCATTTACTTCTAGCCCAATCTTACTGTTCTAATTTCATAAACATAATATAACCTGGGAATATTTAGTAGACAAAAGTGTCTGTTTAATCGTAATTCAACTCAACACGTGTCACTAATTTTGTAGACTATGTTTACACAGGAAATATAAGACGATAGGTACACCAGCATAAATTTCCAGAATATATTTCTTCAAATAAATAAAATTAGTTGAAGACTGCAGCCGTTTATCCCTTGTAACAACGTACCTGAAGAAATTGTAAATGAAAAGTCGTAGTGTAAAAAATGTTCTGAGTGATATGAGAACAGTAAAGATTAATTTTACCTGCTTTCTGAAGGGACATACATTTTTAACCACCTTAATGTTTTTAATACATACAGCCTACTTAAGTACCGAGCAACATACGAGTATTACTTCTGTTTGAACCTGTTGATAGACAACATAAGGCTTGATTATCGTTCCACAGACACGTCGCTTGCAGTCTGCTCTATTTGGTTCCAGATCGGACTACTTCCAGGGGATTCGGTAAAGAAGCTCTTAACAAGACACCAATGACTAGTCAATGAAAATACTTCTTCGTTTAAGAAAAATCAGAAAAACAAAGGCTCCAATAATACGAAATTCAGTTCTTTTCCAACAAAATTGCGGTACCATCACAGTAAACGCACGTGTCACTAGATTTTCAACACAACATGCACCTCCACACAAAGAAGAATTACTTTTGGTGCAATGTGTACAACACATACGCGCATACTGACACAAAGAAGAGCATTTCAACGGGTAACAAGAGGAGACAATATAGGCCAATAACAGATCAAAAAATTTAACAATTTTACCAGCGAAAGAGTACGGAACTGCCGAATCACCAAATATACCAACACCATAAGCGACATGCTAACAAGTGACCGTGAAACTTCCAGCTAAGATTGCAAAACCAAGTAGGTGTCCATTGGCACTCAAAAAATTTCAGGAAACCGATACCAACCAAAACAGCATCCAGCCAATAACTTCTTACAAATCACATCTATACATAAAAATAATGTTGCATATATGGCAAGCTTAAACTGGTTAATTGCAACACTAGGCTATAATTTTAGACTTATTAGGAATGATATGTTCTATCGCATTGCTGAAATAACTGCGTAAAAGTACCTCAAGCTCGAATGGAAGTACCAAAACGCGTTGTGGTGTATGATTTTGAACAACATAAGAAGCGGCATAAGTGATAAAAATATATACAGAATTGAATTAAATGACTTACAGCATGACGAGCAAACATCTACTCGAAATTTATGCTTGAAGACAGAAATCACAATTCATTACATAAGCTACGTTAGAACTGATCCCGCGAGAAAATTAAATATTCCAGTCTATGATCCATATACTTAAACAGCAGATATCCATTCAATCTTTCGGAGAAGATCGACATGCAAATAAAGTGTAGGGGAAGTTCGTTTCAACACGTGATTTCAAGTATATACAGTATTTGCAACCGACAAATTTCGATTACAAGCCTAGAGCAGCAGCGCTACATCAACCTGCGCCGAAACAAAACCTGCACCTGAAGTATAATTACCGTTGTGCCGAAGGTTCAAGGAGGGTGATGGGGTAGCCTTCCACATCTTCCAGATAGCGGCTGTAGGGTTACCGAAATGGTTATTTACATACATCAAGAGAAACACATATTTTGGATCTCCCAGACAAGACAAATAGTGGTTCCTGAGGAACACTTCGGATACCTTTGTAAAAGGTAAAACAGATGCTTTTGCTAGGTTATAACAGCTTGGTGCACATCCTCTAGTACAAATCAGTTCTCTTTCGCTCATTTCAATTTAATGATTCTAACGGTTCTCCGTGTTCCTAACAGGTTCAGTGTTTCTTATCAACTGCGCAACTAACAGCTTCGTAAGATTATCCCTGCTTCTTGCACTCTGTATTAAGTAATAACATAAAATATGGATCCTCTCTTTTGTGATCTTCTTGAGCCACCTGCGATTTCATATCCCTTAAGGAGATCCGAGACTCAATTTAAAAGCCCCGCCAGCACATCGCTCTTCCTTACAAAGAACGACTAAAATTTTCTTCTCGCGTTTAAATTTTTCTCCAGAAATAGGAATACCTTCGCAGTCCTGCACTACTTAAAAACTGTACAGCGCAACAGATTTTATATTTTCGATTTGCACTTATCACATCTCGATCTGAGGCCCACATCTGATTTTCCTGCTTCATTCAACCCTTTTGGACAACATTTTCGTAACGCCTAATTCAATAACAGCTCGAATGCGAATCGTAACGTCGCGGGGTAATGTGCAGTAAACACACCATTCAACACATCATACCACAAAGAAAAATATGAAGTTAGAACCTAGGACGTATGCTTAGAACTGGATTGATTATTGTTGTGACGTGTGTAGGAACGTCAGTGTGTTCCACAGTTAAAGCCATTAAGTGCGTATCACTATTACGAGATTTCGCCTTTACGATCTACAAATATCACTGCTATACAATGTTCACTTCCTTAGGCCCTGATCTTAATTTGTACAGATCATCTATCACCTCAGTATATTCAAAATTCCTTCCATACTTCATCTGTTATATACCTGCCTCACCATCGCCGCTGCCACGGGATGTGCCAGCAGACGCAGGCTTCCACAGGACAGTCTCCATACATAAGTACAATTTGTCAACATGGGCACAGGTTGCAGATTTCCATAAAGGAAACGCAAGAAAATGGACACACACACACACACACACACACACACAGACACGTACACATCATACGCAGATACATGCCTACATAATACATACATACATACATACATACATACATACATAAACACGCACATACGTACGTACATACGTAAGTAAATACATAGATATATAAGTACGCACGTACATATATGCATAAATGCCTGCCTGCCTGCCTGCCTGCCTGCCTGCCTGCCTGCCTACCTACCTACCTACCTACCTACCTACCTACCTACCTACCTACCTGCCTGCCTGCCTGCCTGCCTGCCTGCCTGCCTGCCTGCCTGCCTACCTACCTACCTACCTACCTACCTACCTACCTACATACATACATACATACATACATACATACATACATACATACATACATACATACATACATAACCTTCAGTACTGTATATAGCGCTCAAATAAAACTGAGCGCCCGTAAAATACGGTATGATATACGCCCTATTTCAAATAATTGAAGGAAGACATTTCATCGATACATTTGATGTTTTATTATCTCTAATACTGCTTATCTAAACAAGCAATGGGCTCACACTTTCAGCTCCGCTCGTGCATTCTAATACAAATACATTTCATCTAAAAACGCACTACAATTCTAAGTCTACAAATATCCAGTGAAGTACATTACGTTACGAACTGTAAGCAATGCATGGTAAACAGAAATTGTTTCGTTGTGTACGCAACGTACAGGATGCTACAGGGAACACACAGCAATATGAGTAAAACGAAACGTTACTTCTTCGCCCGGATTTCGCAGCACATAATGAAGGTCTTTTATTCACAATGGCAATCGCGAAATAAAATATCCTTACTTGACTGAAAGAATTACACTCAAAGGAATGTGAAACTACAGACACTTTCTATTACTGACCATCTTAGTCCTGAATATTAATCTCTAGATGCATTAAACGTATTCGAAACAAAGGTAACAGCTTTGGCCGTATATTGCGCTGTGCATGTAAACACCATATTCACACACACACACACACACACACACACACACATGTATATACGAATCTGGTTAATGGCGGCAACAAATTATGAAGCGTTACATTATGTACTTTTCGCTAGTCCCTTATTACTTCCTCTCTCTTTCACGTCCAAATAATTTTCTGTCTGCGCCCAGATCACCAAATTCCATTATATGGTCATCCCCTTACAGACGCCTATACCTACAGGCCACGAGATAAACTTTTGGTTATTTGTAATCTAACGTTGATATTTCAAGACAAAAGTAGTGAGGACAAAATGTTTTGAAATGGATGGTAGAAAAAATTCCCAAAATTGATATCCTAAGTATCACACTAAAAAAGAGAAATATCGTGATTTACGTTGCCTGTGTGTATGTGTTTTGAAGTCAAATAATGCCATTTGCATGAAGTATTACACCGTAATTTTCACTCTTCTTTCTATTTGTGAAAAAGGTAAAATAAGATCAAGTAGCTTACTACTACGAATAAACACGGTTAAATGCGGTCTCTAACGAAACGTGCTGTAAGAGAATGTAACTGCTTAACATCAGAACAGTATGGTGCACTCCGGCCGTCCACCCCTCCAGCAAATGGCACTACCCGCTTAACTGCAGCGTCTTTACACGGCAGGTGCAGCTGACCCACAGTCAGTGCAGCTCACATGACGTAACAGACATGTCCCCATTCCCAACACCCTCCCCGCCCCCCGCCCGATCAAGCGATATCCATATTAGTTCAAACATAGCGACCAAAGGGACTAAATTGCCATATTCATGCTCACAAAATGAAAGAATCTGGATAGTATGGCACACAGTTGCAGTTTAACACAAACAATCTTTACTGAATGGCAGATAGCTGTACATTGTGCAACAGTACACTGAACGACAAAGACAGCGGTTCCTGCTCAAACAGCGCAGTCGGACACTAAACGACGAGTTACAACGCACTTTTACAAACCACAGAACAACGCGTGGTGCTGATGTCATGGCTGTACGGCAGTCAGCGTCTAATACGACGTGCCGTGATACTGTAATCGAATATGGCGCCTTATCAGCCAAACCTATCAGGCAAATTGTATTACCAGCCACACTACACTACGTCTAAGCTTTACTTACACGGTCGTAACAGAATCTTCATGCCTATTATGAAGAATTAACCCAATTTTGTAGAGAATGCTTGTGGGAATACTTGCACAAGGCTAGTCAGACGTTTTTGCGACCACCACAACCACCCCCCACTACCCGACATCAACGCTAGGCCAGCAGCAACACACAAACTAACATGGAAGCACTGACTACGGAGGGAGGAGAAAGCAGTAAAGACGCCAAATAAGAACGAGCATTAAATAAAACAAACAATATTAATTATAAATCATTAAAAGAGAAATAAACATAATACATTGGTCTGTATAATCACAGACAGTATAACACTCCCGCTGTATTAATGATTACACACACAGCCACATAAGTGTAGGAAGGCGAGAAACTTACAATGGACACAAGTTCGCATATCGTTGCACCAACACAGTCACAAAACACACAACAATAGAGCAGGGCAATCAAGCGAGGACCCGGAACGGCACTTTCTTCAATCCCCTGGCAAAAACGCAAATTTGGAAGAAGAAACGCACAAGATGGCTGCAGTAACCGCAGTCAAACAAGAATGAAAGGCCTAACAACCAGGACGGACCTGTAGAGGGGAGGCATACCGGAAGTGACGACAGACAGCGTGATGGTCGCTGGGAAACAGTTCTGCCAACATGGCATATTTTTATTTCTCAAAATGTGAGCTACAAACAGTTTCAAATGTTATGTTAAAACGCATGCTCTAATGTTACAATTCAACATTCTGTACTATTAATTTAGCAAAATATTAATTTCACTTAAATTATGCAACTTTTTAACCAACTTTTCCAATTCTGTTCCAAAACTTCTACCGGCCTTGACTTATGAACAGATGTCCATATTTCTGAAGGAAATAATTTATGTTGCCGTTTTTAAACACTGATGAACTGATTTCCAGCCGGCGCTTACATATGTGTTAGCAAAAATATTCACCGCTTTCTCTCAGAAAAATATTCGCTTGATTTTTCTCTTTTTTTCTATATACTCATAGAAAATAAATCTTTCCAAATGCATATCGTAGCACGGCACTTCCTTCACAACAAACTGTTTATTTCTAATCTAAGTTGCTTCTTCGACTATGCCATACAGATTCACTCCAAGTGTGGACATGCAAAAGATTTATTTTAAAATGTTTGCAAAGCGCTGCATAACTCCTTTTAGCGTGTTAGCTCTTACAGACGACATTTATTGCGTGTTACACTTCAGGAACTATGTATGATACGGACTAACTTTGCGTGATTTCAGGCTTCCGCCGTGGTGTACATAAATGAAATCCGCGCTATTCTGGGATTTTGCGCGGCGTAAATTGTAGCTTCCGACGTTTCATATCGCTCCCACATTCAACGGTCAAGCAGAAGACTGCTCGACCCTTGAAGATAGGAGCGATAGGTTGTCCCGAAACGTCGGTAGAAACTATCACGCCACACTGCGTAAAATTCCAGAAGAGCGCAGATCTCAGGGACTAACTTTACTTAATGCATCTGCACGAGTGGGCGCGCCTGTATGGACACTGAAGTTTCACAAGACAGTGGAGCCCCATGCTTCTTCTGCTTTAATGCCAATGCTTCCCAAAACCTAGTAATAAAAACAGAACACTGCATTGCAACATACAATGGAATTACACCTGGAACAATTACAATTGCATAGGAAGCAAGTCTCGACTTCAAATGTTATCTTAACAAAGAAATACACAGCGATGTCGCAATGTTCTATAATTAGCATTACTTCCGTCCATTATGCAATACCCTGTAGATCCCAGTGGCCGCGCGGTGCAAGGCAGCTCGCTTGGTGGAATTGTGGGTTCGAATCCCGCCGGGGGGCACGGATGTCTGTGTCTTGTGAGTGTTGTGTAGGAGTCCTACCGAGTGTGGTGTGTCTGAGTGTGATCGTGAATCCTCGAAAATGAGGAGGCTATCGCCCACTAGGGGCCGTCGCGCCATTGGAAAAAAATTATATAATACCCTTGACAATTCGGGAAATCTGCAACGTTAAATAATTTTCAGTATCATTAGGCATGAAGTGTACTTGCGAAAGTTCAAATGGTGATTATGATATCTCTACAACTTCAATGAAAAAATAAGGTTAAAATTTTACAGTACGAAAGACGTTTTAAGTTACCTTACTACCGGTCTAGAAGGTGAACTGCGGGGAAGAGTGGAAAAGGGAACGTTGTGAAGTCCACAGCGCTGATGAAAAAACTAGAGGAAGTTACCCTCCGCCTTCAGCGCTCAATCACATAGTAACCTTTATATGTGATGCATGGTGTACAGCTCTTTGGAACGCAAGTGCCCTTGTACTATTTAGTAATTCAGGGACATCTGCGAAGCTGTAATCCAGACGTAGACGTCGTTACATTTACAGCAACGCAAAGGTTATGACATGTACTCAAACATTAGTCTTCATGGTTACTGAACTAAGCTCAAACAACAGTATTTAGGTCATATTTCAACTCGTTGGAAGTTGCTACAGAATGTGACGTAGCATAACAGCAGCTGGAGGCGCCACAGCCCTCAGCAGGACTGCAGACGGCCACATCAGGGCAGCAAGCAGCATCCCGCAGCACATGACTTCCCTCACTCCACACAACTGCAGACGTCACACAGAGCACCTGTGTTACTAAAACAACATTACCTGCGCTGCTGCCGAACGAGAAGCTCGATGATTATGGGATGTTAAATTGTTAAGTGATTGTTTGTTCACTCTGTACTTATTGACAATGATGGTCAGCAGTGTCACCATGCACTACAAATCACCTCTCCCTTTCGAAGCCAGACAGGCGCGACAAGAAGGTGGATGAGACAGGCTTTGTCGCCCTGCAGGGGGTTTCACTGAGAGCAAACGACTTGTAACAAACACGTACGAGGGACGAGGTAAAGTTGTCCGGACTGGCAACCTTCAGCGATAACCTGACGGAAAGCAGGTGTGCGCCGCTAGGTATTGCAGAGTTTATTTTAGGTCAGGTGTGCATCCAGAATTTTTCAATAGGGGGAGGAGGGGGGCTGTACATAATTTATGTTTGATTTTAAAAATTATTTTATAAAAATCATACCGTAAGTATAAGCCTAACATAACACTGCCTGCAGCTGCCTTTATATACATGCGAATATAACTACACGTTCCATGACTCAGTCAAAGTGTCCTATCTTCTTGCTTTTTTAAATTGTATTGATTTTTGTTTCAAAATTCGAATGTACTACTTATCAGCTGATTTCAGTGGCTAAATTCACCTGAAGGGTAAACCACGTAAAACTTTTTATATCACGTCTACGAAATCTGTGCTTTTTAAATTTCGGTTTTGGGCGGTTTAGGGGGCCTGCAGCACGGCAGCCCGCTCCTTGAGCGTGCCCCTGTTTTAGGTTGAATTGAATATGTGTGACTGTAACAGAAATGTACCATTTTTTGCAACTGACATAAAATTTGATTGTGTTGAATGCGATTGTGATTTTTGAAGCCCAGTGATATGGTGGTGTTTAACGAAAACAGAGATTCAATTAGGTTAGTTTACGCGTGAGAAAACAGATTATGCGACCTATGAAGGACTTAAAGCAGACTTTCATAATGATGTCATGAGAAGACAACAGCCTCTAAACGTTACTAGCGTTTCAGAAGTAGACAAACCTCAGTTGCGTATTTTATACGTTCAGGTCGAGCATCAAGTCCGACAGTGGCAAATGTGGAAAAGTGCACTACGCCATTTATGGATGCAGAAGGCGGAGGTTTATCGATGTTGGTAACATTCTAGGCTACCACACGGTGTATGCTGCAACATTTGTGCCCCATCAGATGAATGACGACCATTAAAACAACCAAATTTCTCTGTGCAAGAACACGTGATATCAAGCCAAAAAGGACAGAAATTTCATTTTTAAAGGTAAAAACAGGTGACCAAATTTTTTATGTTTTTATCACCTAATAGGGACGAAGATCCGAGGGCATTGCCCCAATTCAAGCAGATTCACAGGCCGTGCTAGAAAGATTCATGATATGGGAGTTTCAGATATGTTTAGAGGAGACGCAGAACCTCACAGACCGGAGTACATATTCCGAATGGGACTACTTGAAGCGGTGAAGGAGTTAGCTCCTTTGGCGGACTTGGTGTGGCCCACTTGGTGTGGTGCAGTGGCGAGGGGTGGGTCTTTATATGCTTGGAACTTCAGTGTGACCAGGCGAACTGTACGTATGGAGGCGGACAGAAGGACTAGACCAAACGTAATTCTGTCACTGGACATGCGACTCGCTCCTAGCCTACCGTATGAAAACTCCACAGGCCAAAACCCTTGCACTGTACTATAACTAACATACCCCTCCTTCTACTTGTGCCCGGCTGGGTACCAGCTCTCTACCTCTCGCGGCTAAATTCAGCTGTGGTTCATCTCCTCCCTTCTCCAGGACTATATGGAGGAGATGGGAGGTGACCAGTGAGACAGGGCGTCGAAGTTGGAGTTGGTGACTTTGTAGATCACTGAACGTAAACGGTTTATAAATACAATATTAAGGTTCAGAATTTAAGTTGAAACTTTAACTTTCAAATACACAGGTCCGAAGTTTATGACGTACAGTGGTATCTAACTTCATTCACACGATCCTTGATTTAATCACCGTAATCTTAGAAACTGTACCAGTTAGAAACTTTAACCCATAGATATTAATTCACTGCAGTAGGTTTGTGATACGCCGATCCCAGTGGCCGCGCGGTCTAAAGCGTCGGTCTTCGATCGTTCGCTTGCTGGGATCGTGGGTTCGAATTCCAACGGGGGCATGGATACTTGTCTGTTGCGAGTGTTTGTATGTTGTCAGGTAGAGGTCTCTCCAACGGACTGATCACTCGTCCACAGGAGTCCTAACGCATGTGGTGTATCTGAGTGTGATCAAGAAACCTTCAAAAAAAAGGAGGCGGCCTAGGCCCGATTTTGGGCTGTTGCGCCACAGGAAAGAAAAAGCTTTGTGATACGCGCGCGCGCACACACACACACACACACAAACAACACACTTGCCGTGGCTGCCTCATTACTCCGCATATTTTACGTGGATAACGTATTTCTTGTTCAAACACTCCTTGCCAAAATTCGAGCTCAGACTGGTACCGCCCGATCCCAGTATCAAATCCAGCTGGCCAGAACGTGTCGTGCCTCATACACGTAAATAATCCTACTGGCCGGCCGATATTCTCCTCTGTCACACAACCTCCTTGTCTTTCTCAAATATCACACACCTGCAACGCTGTGTTGCTAAACACGTGGCCTAGGGGGAAATCACGGAGTGAGCAGAGAGGATGCCGGCTTGCCTGGGCAAACATTTATGGAAGGCTTCTATATAAGTTTTAAATAAGACTTTTATATCTCAAGGGAGACAGGTCCCGGTATCGAACCTGGAACGGGGGGGCACTAAGGTAAACCTGCAACTGTCACATTGTTCCACTCTGGAAACTTCAGGCTCCCACTCTGTTACAGAAAACAGCCTGATTACAAAACGTTAGAACGGAAACTGCATTCCCTTCCTCGGCACACACATAGCTTTACTCGTGTTCTATAGTAACATTAACTCGACCAACATCTATCGCTCCAAGTACGTCAATTTCAAACCAACATCCGTGGCCACGCGGTCTAAGGCGTAGGCACGCGGCCAATCGCTTGCTGGAATTGCTGGTTCGAATCCGGCCGGCAGAATGGATGTCTGTCTCTTTTGAATGTTGCGTGTTGCGAAGGGCCGAACCCTTGTCCAAACGTGTCGTACCGAATGTGTGTGTGTGTGTGTCTCATTGAGTGTGATCAGATGCAACAATTCTCAGCACCTAGAATGAGTAGATATGGGGTCAAACTAAGAAAGGAAGGAAGAAACAAACAAACAAAGAACTCCACACTCCACAGTCAGACACAAGCCCTGATAATGCCAAACTTGCACACTGCGCAATGCAGTTATAGCACTTAAGGTGTCAGGTGGCTAAAGTTACGTCGTCATAAAAGCCCAAAGACTCGTAATTTTAATTCTACTGCCAAATGTGCAGCAAAGACCGAGTATGTCAATGTTCTTGTCATCAATAGCACGCGGTAGAGTGGAGAAATTAATACGAACTTAGATGGGAATGCCCAACATAGCACGCAGCCTGAGAACATAGACTTTTTTTCCATGGCGCCACAGCCCCCAGTGGGCCAGGGCCTCTTCATTATCGAGGCTTCACGTTCACACTCAGACACATCACACTTGCTGCGACTCCTCTGGACGAGTGATCAGCCCGACACAGAGACACCTACCTGAAAATATGCAACACGCACAAGAGACATATATCCATGCCTCCAGCGAGATTCGAACCCACAATCCCAACAAGCAGACGTACGCCTTAGACCACGCGGCCACCGAGATCGGCGAGAACCTAGAAATACGTGGGAGGCACATATGGAAACGAAACCTCAAGAAACAGGGCAATAGTGTGTGGAGTGGACAAATCGGGCATAGGATACAGACAAGTTGTGGGCTGTTTTGATCACAGTAACGAATATTCGAATTGCAAATAAAATATTTTTCTGAGGAAACATTGGCTTCTAAAGATGTACTCTGCCCCTTGGAAGCAGATAGATAGTCAACGGTAGGCAGTGTGCTATGCTAAGTGTGTTTATTTCCTCTGTTCTTTATTTAAGAATGATCGGTTTAATCTGTATTGTAGGCAGATCTCTGTACGACTTTTAACGTGAGATATTTTGCTACGTTTACGACACTCACGGTAAGCACGACGGTATTCTATCATAGGTTATTATTTTATCGCACACAGTAAATCACAGCAGACCATCGCCAAGCGCAGGATGTATATCCTAAGGTTAAAAAAAGGGAATCTCCTGTTGAAGGGAGTGTTTACATTATTACAGGACATTACATAACTGCAGCCTACCCCAGAGGCCGCGCGGTCTAAGGCGTAGGTCTGCGGCCGAGAGCTTGCTGGGATCGTGGGTTCGAATCCCACCGGGGACATGGATGTTTGTCTCTTGTGAGTGTTTGTGTTGTCAGGTAGAGGTCTCTGCGACGGGCCGATCCCTCGTCCAGAGGAATCCTACCGACTGTGGTGTGTGTCTGGGTCTGATCAAGTGAAAATAAACAACCTCGACACCTGCTGTAAGTAGGTAGAAGAGGGACAGACTACGAAAAGAAACATAACTGCACAGTCAGCCCCATCAATTAACTTCGTGTTCCATTGATATGCATAAGGGCCTTCAACTCGTTTATAGTTTGAATATGATTGTTCTTAAACCACTTGGAGGTAGAGTGTGAATTCGGCAAGTCAAAACGCGAGACCCAAACTAAAACATCCTGTATCACTAAATGTGTGCTATCCCAAATTTGTTCACTGTTTCGTCACAGAAAGTCTGTTTCGTTATATAAATGACCCAGTGCTTCATTTCTTAACTTTAAACACTACAAGTTCACTTATTGATTTTATATTCTTTAGAAGTCAATATCTGTGACATAACAGGAAAATAAATGGACGGTCTAGTTTCAGTGTTTTGATCTGCTGCAAAGAGTCGGTACCAACATGCAGCTTTCTGCGTTGAACATCGCTTTGTCATACCCAGCACTACGGTTTGTGTATGACTGCAGCACGTCCCAAGGTGGGAAAAACTGAACGGTTAATGTCGTGCAGAAATTTAAGTGATGTAGTATCTCATGTGCGGCCCTCTTGCTTTAGACAAGTCGTTCTCAGATTTGGCCATATGGCCCTCCAGGGAGCCACACCAAGTTTCTAAGGGGCAACAGTAACTATTCAGCGGACCACCGAAATTTCACTGCCTGAATAAAATATTTCAAATTTAAAATTTTGTCACAAGTTCCCTTCTCCCCTCCATCCCACGCAACACCGAAGGCAAAGTTGTATTGTACTGCTCTTCTGACATCTTCTCTAGTTCAATCTTCTCTCAACTGGGTGGCTTACTTGCTATAAAAAATACACAACTGCCTTGATGTTGGGGAGAGATGACCTTACCTTATCACTGATCACACTGCAAACGGACATTCAAAAACTTGCAAATGTTCGTCAGACCCAAGGAACACACTGAAAATAATGCCAGTTAATAACCGAATATTTTTACTTGCATAAGTAAACAATGTGTTTACATAAATGAAATATTTAAAAGCAATGCGATTTTTAAATAAAATTAATATAAATATATTCTAATACATAATTCAACAACGTGGAAATACAAGTAAACTTTTCCACAAGTAGCAGCGTCTACGAAACGGAGGGCGGGGGCACACACAGATAAATAAATCTCATAGGGAGGCCATGAGCAAATAAGTTTGTAAACACTGCTTTAAAACAAACTAATATATACATTCCGTTCAACATAACCTGTATTCGCCAAATTATTCTTACAATTCATGTTTCGGTCGTTCGACAAACAGCATCACACCTGACGACGGTCGACTATGACAAACGGTGTGCTATAAAAATTTTGTTCACCCCTGTGTTACAGAAAGTTTGGCCCGTTACATAAACTTCTCTCTTATACTTTCCGTGTGAGAAACGACCGCCTGTTCAACTTCTTAGCTTGCAGGTTCTCTTATGGATTTGAATTTTTAGAATGCGACGCACGAGGTGTAACAGACGAGAAATGGGCAGACCTGAGAATTCTGGACAGGTACGCTATGGTTGAACTCAGGGCCACCGTACAAAGAACAGACTAGAGTTCACACTCAATTGATGCAGTAATGCAGAAAAGTTAGTAATGGCCCTCCCGTTTCTCTAACAGCGAGTACAGGACAATGCGTTTAAAGGCTTTCATTTTCTGGGTTATTTCTCCCCTGCTGATGCAAATTTCCTAAAATCTTGCTACACTTATGTCAGATATCGTGGCCAAAGACCAATGTTCCCTCTAAGCTGCTCGGGTGTGCGGCCGCGCAGTAAATGAAATGCTCCCGCGCACACTGAATTGTTGCCGCGCAGCTCGAATCTTCTTATTATGCACATAACAAGAAACTATTTAAAGTGCCGCGCAGTCATCAGGTCGTGTAAAAATTTTCTGCTCAGAGCAGCAGCCGGTCCGCGCAGCTGTAAAAATAATCAGAGGGAACGCTGCAAAAGACTATGAAGTTCTGAACAAATGTCTCCCACTGTATTCTTATCAATTATTTTTTCTTCTAACAGAGTTAATTAGAAAGAAAAGCTTTCTGTCACGTTTCAAAATATTATTCCTATCTACAAACATATTTTTCTGAGCTGAATATTATCACAGTTTAAAAAATATATTAAAAGCATATATCTGTATTAAATACAGAACGGTAGGTGTACTGACGTCAGCTTCATACAGTTGGCAGTCTTTAATAAAAGTCGACCAAAGTGTAAAACATTTAAACACCGATAATTTGAAAGTTTGTATTACAAATTCTAACTCGCAGGAAATACAAAACTTCGAGACTTGGAATTCAGGGCCGTCCACTTCTTCTTGCTAACTGTTCCTTGTGAAAACGTCAGGACAATAAAGATTTGAAACGTTTTATTGTGTAAAAAACATTGAACACCAACAAATGCACAAAGAGTTTTTTCGTCAATTATAACACACTCCTACATGTTTCGACCCTGCTGGGTCATCCTCAGGGAGAAACTCTCCGTTGTCGTTACACTAAGTTGCACTATACAGTTGAGCGAGAATGTGCTGTTGACTGTGCACTGCGCCGCTTATGGAGGCGTGTTATTGTGTGTTATTGTGTGTTTTAACACCGTGTTGTGTAGTGGATTGGCAGTGACGTGTAAATAGACTACAATTTCTGCTTCCATCCAACTCTGACGATGGCAGAGGCCGCACGTCATACAGAGACCGGATTACAGGGAGACGCCACCAAAAACATTCCATTTAAAATTCCCCTGTTTTCCTTCTTCTTTCTTTCAAGCGATATCTCGAACACATTGCTCCCTCAATAACCTACCTGCCCTAATTTAATAACACAAATATGTGTGTTCTACACTGTGTACTTTCTTTCAGTTCCCGCCTCGATCCACCGCATTTCTTTAAGTACACGCAATTTGTATTCTAATGGACCTGCAGCACTTAACAGTGTGAACGACATTGCATTTGTGGTGCTTTCGCAGAGGACAGTATTGCTCCGGCTACCTTTACCACGTGAGTCCACGTGTAATATCTCGAGAATCGTTGCGGAGTTTTACTAAAATCTGTCAACAAAGTGAAAATGAATTCACATCGGATAAAAGTAAGGAACGTTTTGCATGGGTTTTTGTGGCACTCTGAGGATTACACTATAAAGACCAATCGAAGCGGCGGATATTTCAGTTATATATGATTTATTTCGAGAGGCTACCAGTTGGACAGATCATGTACGGTCGAAATATAGGACAATTATTGAATAATACAGCTACCAAAATGTGGAATATACGGCCGTAGCCTAATATGTCATGCTATTGCGAACTTACTAACAATATTATACATCAAGATTACACTATAAAATTCCCAATCGGATGAAAGATTTCCATCAGAAAGAAGAAATATAAATTAGTATCATTTTCCTTCCTAACAATTGCAAACGGATCAAATATGTACCTTGCTACAGTACTTACAAAGAAAAACAAATTAAAAATAACAGAAGGATGTGTACATTTTTAAAACTTTAAAGCCCAGCCTAAAACTTATATCTTATTGCGAGTTACTGCAAATAAACCAACAACGTTCAAAAACAACAGAAAGTGAGACGAAGAAAGCAGAAGCACTGAGGAATATTATACTGCAAGAAGTAACATGTAACAGCGCAATTTAATGGCAGACGTCTGAATTTTTCTAAGCGTAGAACTATTTAGAAAATCTGGTATGAGTCACCGTGTAATCTGACACAAGTGTAATGATGTTTCACATGAACGTGCTACCTACACATCACCATTAGTTAGACGGATTTCACCGCAAACTAAAACTCATATTTCGATGAGAAAACGTCTTGAGTGTACAAGCATTTAATGTTCCAACCTTCAGCATAATAAGACTCAGGAAGGCGTTACAAAATACTGTATAATATTACTGTAAAACCTAACAGGTAAAGGGATCCCTATTCAGGCCATTAAGGCCCAAGAGGGGAGTACAGGTAAAGCTCTACCCTTCCGTTAACCTCGGCGCTAGAAGGGGGTGGGGTGGCGAGATCCACGCCTCGGCGATTTACCCGCGGGAAACACACGGTACCCGTTGTACAGGAGGCTGGGTGGGCCCCAGGGCCGGTCTGGACGGGTGCGAAAAATCTCGGCCCCGCCGGAATCGATCCCCGGAGCGTCCAGCCCCTATCGATTCTGTATATCGATACGCTATCCCGGCCCACATAAAATTATTGTAGTGTACCTAATTAGGAAGCAACGTACGTTTTAGTTGCCAAGGATTAAACATATAATTAAATTTCATTTATATTAAATTTGAAATAAAAGTAACCGGAATAATTCTGCACATTTCTCGTAGTAAAATTTACTTTGAAGGAAACAATATAAAATAGAACCATATTATCAAAAACGCAACCATCCTTTTAAAAAATTAATATAAGCAGCATTAAAATTCTGATAAGGAATTGTCGTATATTCAAAACAGACTATGCTGCACACATGAAAACGTTTTGGAGAAACCGAGACAATGAGAAGCTAAAATGTTCCACACGTTATGAATAAAAATATACTCATAAGCCTGTACGAAATTAACCTGAAAGCAGTAATGTACAAGAAGGGTGCCTTGTATGTAACGTGTGTTGCAAGATCATTAGAGTACGAGGGCTATTAGATAGCGTACAATGAACGAGATCTCGTCCTTCGCGCTTTATACAATTCCTTTTAGAAACAATTCTATAGCCAAAATTTCATAAGGCAATTCCACTTCAGTACACGACTCAGATTACGCGCACGTTCCGACAGATATAAAAGTAAAGGTAAACCTATCCATACACAGGTCCTGGACAGGTCCTGAGGGTTCCAGGAGCTTGAGGCTCCCAGATTCCAAGACAATAGGCACATGAATGTAGTAAGTTTGTCAGCCCTACGCACCGGCCACCTTTACCCCAGGAAATATTTCTGGTACTCATTTCTGTTACAGGCTGAGTCGACCCCAAGACCAAAGTACGGCCGGAAGGACTATGTCAATGAAAAATTCCAATGACACCATCGGCAATCGAACCCACCACCTTCCGGCTTGTAGCGCCGTGCCTCAGCCAACTGCGCCACCGCGTGCCCTTACGATATAATGATGAGAATTATGTCCAGGTCACGACGACCTCCCAGGCTTTCTAGAGATTCTTCACGTGTCATGGTGCAGAAATGCCAGCATTATTATCATCAAAATATGTGAGCTCATGCCACTTACTGGGAACAAATTTTCGCTGCATTCTCACGCCATGTACCGTCTACTAACTCTGAGAACATTTGTTTGTAACTGTCATACTGTTCTGCCGTGACTGCTTCTTGGTTTATCGAGATTCCGTTGCTGCTGCTGCGTGTTTCTGTGGTCGAGTCCATCTACTCCACCACATCAACACTGCACAAATGTATAACGCAATACATCTCCCAAAAATGAAGCAAGAAATTACAATACGTAAAGAACACCAGAAGGAAAACATATCAGTCGAAATCAAAAAAAATACGTAAAATACAATCTACATAAATGCAAAACAAACATAACAACTAAGGCTCTCTAAGTTCAATGGTCTTTAATCCATTCACTACTAGGAAGAAGAAGAATGAAAAATTACCCAAATCGTAACATTCAAATGCATCCCATATTTCTAAAATATTCTAACTTTAATCCTTTAAATACAATTTTAAAATTAACTGTAGCAATACATTATAAAAGAACCAATTCCCTAATACATACACTGCAACATTTTCTTTTGGAATTCCTTGATGTTTCGTTCATTAACTTGTTGATATTCTGAACTAAAACATGTAGGTCAAAAGACAGAACACAATGTCGCGTAACAGTACTATTTAGTTTCAACTAAAACCACGTTACGGTCTGAAAAGTAGTAAATAATAAAATGTCGAGACATCAAGACTGAACACAAAAAACAGCAACTTTTTTCCACCGTTTTTCCCTTCATTGCGTACACAAAAACTAAAAATGAAACATCTGCGTCTTACTCAGACAAATTTCACCATACTGTGAATTCATTAGTGGCATCAATGCACTAGTTCCGTTGCTTCTACAAAGTTTCGCACTACATCGTGGCTCAAAATTAGAAAGTAACCGCAATTATCAAATTAAGAATTCTGACGTACTAACTTTGATCTCCCATTAATAATGCAGCTTAACACAGTATCGATCACTTTCGCTCAGGGAAATCGTAACCGCCATTTGAAGCGCACAGTGGCATGCGTAATGTTCTGACTTACCGACGTGCTGAAGCAGTCGAAAGTAACGGACGCGGACGGGACACAAATTTTAAATATATTTTAAATTTCAAGTTACTTTACTTCCAAGTAAATGACCTCTACATGGAGAGTGACGACACCGAAATAAAAAGTCTGACGAAGAGTCGTTTTGGCTCAGTTATTTTCCTCTTCAGATTAGCTGGAATTCCGTTTCAGATGAAGACAATATCGACTTCTTACGCAGTGTACATGAGAACAGTAATTACTTGTGCTTGCACTACATATGCAGGGATGTTAGTCGATGTGTACGTACACATGGACGATTTGGGACACTCCATGACGAATATGCGTGTACTGATTCCGGTCACGAATATTATGTGGATTTATACCTACTGCAGGTACGTAAGAACACTGGCAACCGCAACTGCAGCACACAAGTACTTGTTTATGAAACACAGCATTACAGTTTCAGCAATGACATAAAATCGACACAAATGTGGTAGAGAATTACGACTCCAACAGAACGATCTTTATTCCGCACATTAACCAGGCCTACGTATTTTAGGCTAGGCAGTCTCTACGCTACAGCACTAACGGGTTTTACTGAGGGTACGAAGAACATACGGACTGCGTGCTGTTTACTTGGGCTAGGGCTAGGCCACTCTGCAGAAACAAGTCGGAGTACGAAAATATAGTAGACTTCAAATTTCCCCAGAAACTGACCGCAGTTTATTGACCTACATACAGAGACAAAATGGTCGAAAAAGATAAAATATGGGAATCAATTAGTAGGTTTCGGTGCCTCTGGCCACGCGTGCGGTCAGGCAAAAATACGGGAATTTGTAACACTTCAGAATTATTGTTCTTCACTAAACAGAAGAGTTAGAATATTTCGTTGAAAATTTATTTACTAAGAATTTTATTGCTGAAAATTTCACCTCCGGATATCAAACGCTTCGTCCTCTTCTTAGGCTATTTGTGCACACTTACTGAACTTTGTATTGCGATTTTGTTTCTTGGCTTCAGACTGCGACAACACAGTATTGAACGTGCAATGGACCTAACAGACAGCTTCACGTGGGAAGATCTGCCGACCAGAGACGCTGATACTGGACACTTGACAGCGGCAGGATGGATCCCGCGTATTATGAAGTACACGAAGCGTGTAGCAATTGTGATCTTGTCAATCCATTCCGTCCAATCTACGGTCCGCATGGTGACAAATCACGAAACGATGTTAACTGCTTGGTATCCTTTCGACTGGACTGTTTCACCGTTCTACGAACTGGTTAACATCTCACAGGTAACAATATCTCACCACTAAAGAATACAAAATTCTCGTCGAAACTGTTTTTATACTTTTCTTAATTTAACACTTTGACATATCTGATATCTTTCGTTCTTCCTTTCCTATCTTTCCCGAAACTTTCTGTCTATCAGATCGTATAGTAGTGAATGGTGGGATAGCTAAAAATAAGGACTTTGAAAGACTTTTGAATGATAAGTTTGCATCGTGATATGGACGATATACCGGGATTTTTATGGACGTATGAAAACACTGAAAAATGACAGGATAACCACTGTTCCGGTCAGAACACTCCGAACACAAATTTACAGCGCCACCACAATACAGAATGTTTTAAGGTTAACCGCTGTATTAATAGCTGAGATACTTTCATGTTAAACGGTAGAAAGACAATTACGCATGTTCACTGCAGATACACGTGACAGTAACAGGTCACGTGGTAGATCAAGATCCTATGCGATACTGAAAATAACCTCGATCACAAACAAAACACCAATGAATCGCCCCATATTAACGGTAACTTTCTAAATCTTATCGAAATATTGACACCCTTGCCATTTCAATATCATTGCACACATCGTATGTCAAGTGATCCTTTAGCTAATCGCAAAAGAAGTCAAGCAACTAACAACAGAAAGACACGCACAGACATAGCTGCTTAAAGCGATATGAATTGTTGTTTTAGAACTAATACATCTGCCATATGGTCGTTTCTTTTGCGTTGTTAAATTAATTTGTTAGTACGTAGCATGCGTCTGAGAAATTAATTTACCTTCAGAGCCTGATTGTATCCTGCTTCCGTCTGGCGACCGGCCGCACAAAGCAGGAACTGGAACAGTACAAAAGCGGGTAAACATAAATTAGCAGTTATGATGCTAAAATCACTTCACGTGTAATAAAGTATTCCGTTCCACATACTGTGGCCTGTAACAGCAGATACACACATTTCTTCCTTACAAAAGTCATTTAGCCTAATAGACTAAAATTCCCAAGCACGTTTCAATCTTAATATTTCTACTGTTGTTTCTTTGCTTTATATTCACAGATTCACATTTAGCTGCCTGATTTTCTTTGACAGACGATGTTAGTGTAATCATATTCTTGAAAGCACTCAGACTGTCCTCTACTGAGGGACGTAGGAACGCTTTCTCTTTTACTGGATGTGTTGCCAGCCCATCGCGAACCCCCGATAACCTGGAGGGCCAGTGGGTTACTGCTTAGTGTGGCTTCTAACATTCGACTTCTCCGACATCGGACGCCCTGTCATTAGCTGCGTTACCGCCGGCACAGCTGTGAGGGTCATCCTAATTACGGAGCCCCCCCCCCCCCCCACTATTAACAGTGATAATTACTGTATATCAGAAAAAACGGGAGTAACACAAAACGTTGGAAATACTGGAAAAGAATATGTTAAAAGGGTATGGACATGCAGCACGCAAGGACGATAACAGAGGCCAGAGTGAATAATGACATGGTCACCGGGAGAAGATGAAGAAGAGGACGACACAAATAAAGTGGGAGGAGGGATCGGAAAGGGTTAAGAATTTAACATCTGACACTGCAATAACCTGGCAGCAGTTGCGAAAAGCGACTGACAATCAGTAACCGGCGGGCCACTGGAAAACAGACAGACAGACAGAAGTACACAGATAGAAACGGTATTACAAAAAACTTCCCAAAGTAATTTCACTTCAAATCCGGCCCCTTTCATAAGCAATTCAACCAAAACTTAATACCGTTTTCTATTTCTTGCGAGTACCAACCCCCCCCCCCCCCCCCGCCACCACCAACCTAATGCACACTTTCTAGCTTTTGAAATTCAGCACATAAAACTTCTTTGTATATAGTCATTAGTTTAAGCTGCAGGCCTTAAAGGCGTCAATTACACATAAAAGAGTTTTGTACCTTTTCACAATGTTGCAGTGCTTTACATCGCTACTAGTAACAGGAAACCGCAGGTTGTTCCCGTTACTAGTAGCGATGTAAAGCACTGCAACATTGTGAAAAGGTACAAAACTCTTTTATGTGTAATTGACGCCTTTAAGGCCTGCAG
>BLKM01011859.1:96825-109325 GCA_013340265.1 Coptotermes formosanus
TTTAGATATTAATCATGAGAAGTATAGACCCTGCTTTGCAAATTTTTCGCTAAAGAGTTACTTATTTTTCATTGGGTTTCGACAACTTTTCTGGCTAGGAATAGAAAACATCATCTTAAATATTTCATGACGAAATAAGTCCCGTAACACAAATACGAATAATATTTATACTATTTACATAACTGCACCGTTATTTTTGATTAGGGTCGTACTGGACATTTTGGTCAAAAGTAAGGCTCATGATTCTAAAATAATGCCACTAATTTTCGCATTAGGCTCCATTTTTTTTGTCTAATTTCAATGACAATAATGCCGATTTTACACCTCAGTATTCTTCGAAGTTGTGTATGAAGATCTGAGAAATATGGAGGCCTCAAATATATATTTCCACTCTTGCGTAACGGAAACTAAAGAAGTAAAACAAAGGTGGCCCAAAGCAGATCGGCCATCCTCATTATGACACTACCAGAATAACGTAAAACTAAATCCCTTAAACAGTACGCCCCTCAGCTTCAAAACGGAAGCAACAGCTTCGAACTTTTGTGTGCCAGCACACATAGAAATGGGATGATAAGAGGCAATGCCGTTGTGTGGCAGTGGCAAGAGTGTGACGAGCATCTATGGGTGCTCCCGTATTTTGAAGGTTCTTGAAGCATTTCAAACGAAGATCTCAACACCTTAACTTACGGAATCCAAAAATTACTTAGATACGTCAAATTTGGTATTTCATGTTCTGTAAAAACACCCGTACAAACCTGAATCAATATATCTAGAAAGAGAAGACTTGCACAGCCTTAATCAAAATGAGTGTGCGGTTAGCAATTAATGTACTAACAAGTATTCTTTTGCTTCAATAAAGCTAAGAAAATATAAAATACTGATGTAAAATCGTAGGCAGAAAGCGACCTACATAATGGGAATGGTTCCAAAATTTCAAGAAAAGTGACACGGCCTGATCATTTGAAATCATCACGGACACATTTTGAGGTTCCTACAAGCAGTGCGGTAGATCACCTTGATATGTTCCTATGACTGGACGTTATTTCACTGGATTACTGCCCTTGGGTAAACACTTTAGATCATTAATATCTGCTTGTCAGGCAGCTGCTTTCGTAAATGGACTGCAGCACCGCTAAGACGTTCTGAGAACATTCATTCGGAATTTTTCAGGCAGAGAGTGTGAGAGACGCGGCTTTCGGGTGCGACTGGGTGGGAACTCCTATCCCATTTCAGCGATGTCTCATGTTTATCATGGCTACAGCTAACAAGGAGTTCCAACTGACAGCGGGAAAGTTTGTTCCGGTGTCAAATGTGACCATGATGAATGTACGTACGAATATATTTGCTATGTACGTATGTATGTATGTATGTATGTATGTATATGTGGGTATGTATGTATGTATGTGTCTGTGTGTATGTATGTATGTATGTATGTATGTATGTATGTATGTAAGGATGGATGGATGGATGAATGTAACAAAGTAATCCGATCTAATACCCTAAGTCATGGTTAATATCACTTTACGTTTGAAGTAAATGAAACTGCCTGAAGGGTTAATTTACTACGAGAACATTCTCTACTCCACCCTCGGTGCTGTGTTAGTAATTACGCAGAATAATTGAACATGGTGAAATTTTTGGAAATGCTTATGATTTCTGTTTTTGTGTACAACAGTTAAAACAATTCAGCTCAACGAACGCACGAAACTTTCCAGTCAGCTTTGCTTACAATTTTCATCACAAATTTTTCACCTCACAAATTCTAAACATTCATGTGATTACTACTTTGTCACTTGCAACACATATTTCTTACGCATTTTTATCTTTATTCATATACTGTTCTGTCTTAAACTTTATTCAGTCTCTTAGGTAGGCTGCTGCATACTACTAACAATGCACAAATAAACTTACATGAAAAAGTAAACTTGTTTCTCTGCACAGACACGCCCTGTGCCGGACAGCACGCTTTAGAGAACAGAAAATTATTTGTCGCAGTTGTTAACAGAACTATAACGCCCCGTGTATACCCGCTGCAGACTATCTGCTACACCGACTGACTATCCCAGATCACATAATTCCGACTGCACACGTACATTAAGCATAAGCCTAGCACTATTTACAAAGGCCAAACCCTGTATACATAAATTACACTTGCTTCAGTGGGAGAATTTACAAAGCGTTTTGATACACTGGTGGAGTTCACTGTGCGTTTCTGCCCTACGTTTTTGGCTTTGCACACATCAATCTAACAGCCTGTGTATTGCTGTGCACTTTCTAGCATGACCAGATAAATATAATAAACAAAATTTTCTATATATTCATTTAAATATCCCGGCGTTTCTGGCATTGACGAGACACAAGACTGATTTTTGGCACAACCCGAACACCAGAATTCAACTGGGTTCGACGTGTAGAAGCAGGTACCAGGTCACTTTGTTTCGACATCACCGGCCAAACTGTAACTTCCTTTTTTTACATGCGGCTGGTTCCTATATGTCGCGTGCAAGCCCGCTGCACAACCCCTGTGTGCACTGCAGTTACGGACGTATCCCCTCCCGCGTTTCACGGCTGCGTCATAATTGTTCTGCAGCTCAACACTATTGTACACGCTGCTAACACGTGTTTGGTAAAACAGCAGCTATCAACCACTGAGGGGCACTCACTGTGACCGAGCGTGAGGATTCGAACCTCCCACTGTCGGTCACGTGGTAGAACAGCTTAGACATTAGTTACCCTAATAATAGAGACCCAATAACTTGCCTGTAACCAGCCACCCCTCTATATATCCAACCTAAGATCCCAGAAGTTCATTTCCTGAACTTCCACACTAGACTCAAGTCATTCTTCTGGTTTGTATAGTCAGAATGTGAGCAAGGAAATATCTGGCGAGATAACCCTACACCAAAATTAATACACAAAAGTGTATTATACCCATACATCCTGCAACGAAATAAGATCGTTTCAGCAATACATTTCACAAAATTTCCTCTTCACAGTTCCTGATATCACTCGCTTTCCTGACCAGACATCTTTGCCTCGCAACGAAGTGCAGCCAATGAATTGTCAGAAAGATGAATAATTGCATCAACATTTCCACACTTATTAAATGTTGTTGAAATTTTTACACGACGTGGTCTTCCGGCAAGACACTGGCGCTTCATAATTCTTAATAAAATTAGAGAGTTTTCCACAACAAAGCTAGCTGATATGGATATTTCATAAAAGCGTACTTTCGTATCCACTACATTTGTATTAGCGTCTGCTAATACCTAAGTGGACGTGTCAAAAAGAAGCCTCATCGCATTACACCCACGGTTTGCTCCTCCTATTACAACCAACATTAGTGTTCCATAAGCCATGGTTTGCTTAACAAAATTTCACTTCTTTAAAACTTGTGGTCAGAACAACGGACGCATGAAATGCTTCTTCTCAACTGCCATTGCAAACACCAACTGCAGAATGATAATTGGTTTTGTGAAATATAATTCGAACACAAAAAATCTTTTCCACATTTTGTCGAAATTTTACTGCCATGCCAGCAGTCCTACAGCACTGTTCATTAGCAGCTGTAGGTGTTACATATGTGACTTCCGTCGCAAGCTGCAAAAGAATTTCTCCAAATTCCATCCTACCTTGCACGTCTGATTCCATACGCAGCAGCATGAAAGCGTCATAAATTGTGGGCCACATAAATACAATCCACACGGGTGTGGGCAGCACAAGTAACTTATTAAATAAAAGTGCATTTTTCAAGGTCGTCAACTAATTTAAATCGTGTTGGAACACCTACGGAAAACACTCAAAATTAGACAAACTCATCAATCACATTAGTTTTGTCGGTTTGAAAATTCGTATTTCTTGCCACTTGGCGCAACGAAAAGCGAAGAATTTCAACAGACTGGAGTGAAGCAATGTCTAAAGAACTGTTGTAATTACAGAGTCCTCAAACCCCATCACACACTTGCAGCCTCTAATAACTCACGAATTGCAAGACACTTCTCATCTCTGCTCTGTAAACACACAATTGCACAGATATCCTTGCATTCTCATAAATGACTTGATCTCTTACACACACGTACATGCCTCTAACGAACTGTTTGTCTGTTGCAGATAATGCAAGAGACGCTGTCCGTCTTCATGTTTCTGATTCAAGTGAAAGACAAGAATGGCGACACAAAACAGGGCTAATGCAGTTGAGAACAGAGAACCAAATTTTAAATTCAGTGATGTCAATAGTTCAGTTTCCATGTACTCTTAAAAGAATTTCTGTTTTGTAAACTTAGCTAATTTATTAATCATGCACAAATTAAAAGTTTAATATTACAGTAATATCATATATGGTGTCTGAATATCACATCAAAACTTAACTGCCCATTTAATTTATTGTCTACTCTAGTCACAAGAAAACGCATCCGTTGGAGACAATTTCGTACATATATACACATATACACGTCTATGTTTCTACATAAATCTACCCTAAATGTCATTTGAAGTTTGTAGATTACATCTACACAAAAATACAAGATGCTCATTTTCCCAGCTAGATTACACTAAACGTATTAATTTACAGACGTGACTAACGGTACATGTTATATCCCTCCGTCATTTATTTGAAGCACTGTGGAATAACAGACATTCTGATAAACAGGAGGGCAACGGCAAATACTCAGGGTTCCAAACAGAAATCTTGAAACATCTTAGACAAATAACTAGTCAAATATAATTCCTGCTTCAGCCTGCTTAACAACGAGTATACACCACGTGTTTGAAGGACGGGAAATGATAATATTTTCACATTTTATAAAAGCAGCAGCAAAAACCTAGGCTAAAATGAAACTCTTTTCATTGTCAACAAAACAACGGTAACGTCACAGTACAGACACCTGGTAATACTGTGTTGTAAATGAATCCACAACGTTTTTCACATATCTTGTATGACGTTGTGGAATATTCAATATAACATACACTTACAAAAAACAAAATATAATCCTAGTGAAATACAGAGGGCACATATGTGCGCATTAACACAAAAAGGACTGAAAAGCCACATGTAACCAGAGCAAAAAAATAAAATAGAAGACACAATAAATTACGAACATCATGAGGGAAGCAGTGTGCCAGTACTGATTCCCAAATATAAAATCCCCTGCCCTGGGGGCAGTTGGTTAAGGCAGTTTGTTGTGCTACCCAGAAGCGCCTTGTCTGTCGTTTATTGCAGAAACACTGCTTTATTACACACTTGAAGAATATTTTTGGTTTTGGATTTAATACAGAAATTGTCCCAAGTAGAATGTTTATGCGTCAACAAACGAGCGTTCCCTGCTCGGTACGTACGTGTCTGGCCCACAAGAGTTCAGAAGGGGCCGACGCGAAGCAGAGGGCCTGAATCCTACAGATATAAATAACAGCGTACTGCTGAATAAATGACTGACTGGGTCAAAGATCCTTCTAATTCCTTTACAGCTGCTCGGACCAGCTGCTGCTCTGAGCAGAAGATTTTTACACGACCTGAAGACTGCGCGGCACTTTAAGTTTTTTGTAATATGCATAATAAGAATATTTACAACGCAAACTGAAAGATCCCAGCTGCGCGGCAACAATTCTGTGTGCGCGGGAGCATTTGAACTACTGTGCGGTCGCGCACCTGCGCAGCTTAGAGGGAACATTGAACAGGGTTAAGAAAGCAATACGGTCCGTGGCAACAACTAAACGTAAGTAGGATCGTTGGTGTGTGGGGGCATCACATATGTTTTGGGGTATAGTATGAACCTTTCTTAGTTCATTTGAAGCCAGGGTGTCAAAGGGTGTATAACTAATTAATTAACTAACTAACTTACTAACTAACTAACTAACTAACTAACTCCATGGAGCAGAGTCCTTCTTGAAAAGCTAACGGGTCCTCAGCTAGCCAAGAAATTACCCGCATTTTGTGGAATCCGAAGGTTCATTACCACATTTACAAGAGCCCCCCACCTGTCCCTATCCTCAGCCAGCTCAACCCATTCCATGCCCCCCCCCCTCCCATTCCACTTCTGGAAGATCCATTTTGATACTATCCTCCCATCTACGCCTGGGTCTCCCAAGTGATCTCCTTCCCATACTTCTCCCTACCAAAATATTGTATACACCTCACCCCTCCCCCATCAGAAGTGATATATCTCGATAGTTACTGCAATCTGTCCTTTGAAAAGTGTTTCGTAATACTGCAATTTTTTGCGGCGAGGAATTGTTAGCACCTCGCCCAACCCCCAAGCTGGAGGATCACCCCTCGTCGGCTGTCAGCGATTGCTTATTCAATGCATTCGCAGCACCTTCCATAACAGGAGGCCGTTCCTCCATCCGCAACGTGAGGACGCCCCATGCCGTGGTGACAGTCACCCACTTAACACCGGTATATAAAATTGTGAAATTTATATTAAACGGCAAGTCTATAGGCCTGCTAACAAGGGTTTGCTATCGACGTTTTCTTCACTCCGTGGTTACAGAAATGTTGGCTTGTTATACAAGTTTCTGTGTAATAGATCAATGTGAGAATGACCTACTGTGTTACTTCTTACCTTCCAGTACAAGTTCACATAATATTGATTTTATTGGACTACAGAACATAACGGACGAGGTGTAAAAGAAAATAAATAGACTGATGTTAAAATCCTGCATGAGCAAGCTACGGTTAAACTCAGTTTCGGTGCTGCAGAAGACAATACGGTTGATGACATCTGCCCCCGTCCGGGATCTTAGGCGACGCCGTGCGGTAATTGTTCACCGACATTTCGGGACAATGTATCGGTCCCACCTTCAAAGGTCAAAAGACCAAGAATAAAACAAAGCCGGCAACAACGAACCAGAGTGAATAAGGGGAAAGTCAGGGCGGCGACTGGTTGTCATAGACGACAGCCAATAGGACTGTACCAGCGTGAGGAACGGGGGGAGCGGGACAACGTTCAGCAGCATGGCGGTACTGCGAATGAACCGGCCTCAAGACAGTAAGACAGACACAAGTGCGTTAAGGTTAGTTTGATGGTGAATATACATACATACATATGTATGTATGTATATATATATATATATATATATATATACACACACACACACGGAATAAAGTAAGAACGGGGAAGGAAAAACAAAGATAAATGAATGAAAAATGAAAATAAATAATAATAATAATAATAATAATAGTTTTTCACGTTCAACAGCCTAATTGGTTTAGAGAAGTAAGTACTGGCACACCTTCTTCTTCAGTGGTGAGTACAGGAAACTGCGGCAAAACATCTCTTACTTGCTGTCTATCATCTCTCCTAACAAAGGCAGCTGCTTAAAATTTCGCCGTGCTGATGTATAAACTTCTAACAGACAAATATTACGGTTTAAACAAATGTCTTACATCTCATTACAGTATTTACATAATAATGCAAGTTTTTGATTTCAACAAGTTAATTAAAAATAAAAGGCGTCCTCAGACTAGAAATTATTACACCCAACAAAACTCCTTTCTTCTCAAACCAGTATAATCACAGTCCAAAACATACATTTAACATATATATCTGTACGCTAAACAAAGACGTGTGTATAAAGATTGGAGGCCTTTATTGTCAGAAATTTTCAAAAAAAGTACATCAACGTGCAAAATATTTAAAAACTAACAATTTGGAAGCCGAAGTATTACAAATTATGTACCTACTAGCGAAGTTCGAAATTTTAGGCTTAATATTAGAAAGCTCTGCACTTGTGCCCATTGAAGTCTTCCATACAGAAGCTATTTGGATTGCCGTCGCGTGCCTTTAACACCGGACAGCCTAGTGGATGGTTAATGACGATTCCAAAGAATATAATTCCTGCCGCAATCCTACTCAAACGATGGAAGAGTTTGCACCTCGCATGGAAATGCTGGGAACATCCCACCCAGTTACAAGATGTCATCATCTAAAAAGCCCCATTTAAAATACGCCTGTTTACCCTCATCTTCTTCTTCTTCCTCGTCTTCTTCTTCTCCTCCTGCTCTTCCTGTTCTCTTCTCATACTAAACATCCCGTATTACTAATTGTGTGCTATCACGACTTTGTTCACGATTACGTCACTGAAAGTTTCACTTGTTATATAAATGACCCACTGTCTCATGTCTTAGTTTTAAGCATTACAAGTTCCCTTATTGATTTTATGTTCTTTGGGACACAATGTCCGTGGCAGAACAGGAAAACGAAGGCACGGATCTGTTTCGGTGTTTTGATGTGTTGCAGGCGGTTGCTAGCAACGTGTAGGTTTCTGACCTGAACATCGTTTTAGCATAACCATCACAGTAATTTGTGTTTTCAGAGCTACACTTCGGAGGGTTGGCAACATTTATTGAATAATGCTGTATACAAAATGAAATGGTGTTGCTTCTCCTGTGCGGTCCTCTTGCTTTAGACAACCATCCGGCGTCACGCGGTCCGGTGACAAAAATACCGACCATTCACGAAAAGCTTCATTTGATAATATTCAAATTTACAAGTTCCTCGCCTGGTCACTTGAACACAACAAGATAGGCAATGTGTGCGTAATGTAACACTGTGACGGGATCGCGTAGTCTTTACACACCTTCTTCTAACTTAGCAAAATGATACAACTTCTCTCAAAAGGAACGTATTTATGGCGATTACTGCCGCAGCTAACAATAACAGGTACTTCGGTTTTTATGTAAACTACCCGATAAGTTTGCCCGATTTTAACCAAATTTGGATTTTACAGAAATATTTGCTCACAAGTCCGCACTATAAAATGTCACAAAAATCTGTCCAGTGAAAGACTCGCTGATACATTCGGTCAGACGGACGGACGAGCACAAAAATCTCATGTGGCGGCCGACGTGAAGATTTCTGTGGTGCGTGAATCATTAGGCTGACAAAGGAGCGGTCTGTTATGTCGGCTGCCACCATTAGGACCCCTTAAAGATGTCTGCAACTGCCAATGGCACGTAATTTTGTCACCACTGACGCCATCGTCTACATTGCGTGTAGATAAAGTAAATTCATTGGAGAAATTTCTGAACAGCCGTTAGAAGTATTTTGCTGTTCCTACTTGTCCCTAAATTTGCATTTTAGCTGTTACCATTACAGCTAAAGGAACCAATACAGTCTGTGGCAACACGTCAATGCGTAATCTATCATTCAACATACAAGGACATCATTACACACGTTTTAGGTTCATTATAAAGTTGCCGGAGTCATTTGGAGCCGAGATGTCAAACGGGAATGTCAAATTGCGAAATTCACACACACACAGACATTTCACCAATATCAATGCTGTGCTAACAACATTTTGTTCACTCCTGTGTCACAGAAAGTTTGGTCCGTTATGTAAATGTCTGTGTTCTACTCTCAGTATGAGAAACTACCGTCTGTCCCACTTCCTACCTTGAATTACAACAAGTTCTCTTATCGATTTGAATATTTTAGAATGCGACGCACGAGGCGTAACAGACGACAAAGAGGCAGACCTGAGAATTCTGGACAGGTACGCTTTGGTTGAACTCAGGGCCACAGTTCAAGAACAGACTAGGGTTCACACTTAACTGATTCAGTGATTTAGATGAAAAGTAACTGTCCTATTGTTTCTTTAACGGCGAGTACAGGACAATGCGTTTAAAGGCTTTCATTTTCTGGGTTATGTCTCTCCTACTGATGAAAATTTGTTAAAATCTTGCTACACTTCAGCTCCTAAGTTCTGAACTAATGTCTCGCACTGTATTCGAACCACTTCTTTCTTCCGCTACCACAATTAAAGAGAAAAGATTTCTGCCACATTTCAAAATATTATTCCAATCGACAAACATATTTTTCTGAGCCCAATTTTATCACAGTTTAAAAAATATATTAAGCGGATATATCTGTATTAAATACAGAACGGTAGGTGTATTGACGTCAGCTTCATACCGTTGGCAGTCTTTAATAAAAGTCGACAAAAGTGTAAAACATTTAAACACCGATAATTTGAAAGTTTAAGTATCAAAAAGTCTAACTCGCACGAAATACAAAACTCCAGGACTCCATACTCAGGGCCGTCCACTGCTTCCTTCCTACCTGTGCCGTGTAAAATCTTCAGACAGTATCGATTTAAATCGATGCCTTGTGTGTTTTAACGCCGCGTTGTCTACTGTGTGGTTGATGACATGCAAAAGGAATAAACTTTCTGCTTGCATCCAACTCTGACGACGGCAGAGGCCGCAAGTCAGAGACCGGATTACACGGAGTCACCATCAAAAAAGCTCCATTTAAAATTTTCTTCTTTTCCTTCTTCTTTCTTTCAAGCGATATCTCGAACACATTGCTCCGTCAATAACCTACCTGCCCTAATTTAATAACACAAATATTTGTGTTCCTCACTGCGTAATTTCTTTCAGTTCCCGCCTCGATCCACCGCATTTCTTTAAGTACATGCAATTTGTATTCTAATAGACCTGCAGCACTTAACAGTGTGAACGACATTGCACTTGTGGTGCTTTCGCAAAGGACAGCATCGCATCTGCTACCTTTACCACGTGAGTCCACGTGTAGTATCTCGGGAATCGTTGCGGAGTTTTACTAAAATCTATCAACAAAGTGAAAATGAATTCACATCGGATAGTAGTAAGGAACGTTTTGCATGGGTTCTTCTCGCACCCTGAGGGTCACACGATAAATAACTATCGAGGCGGCAGATAGTTCAGTTATATATGATTTATTTCGAGAGGATACCAGTTGGACAGATCACGTACTGTCGAAATACAGGATGATTATTCAAGAACACAACAGAGAAAACGTGGAAGGTACGGTCGTAGCATAATACGAGTATGTCATGCTACTCCAAAATGTAACATGTGCCTTATACAGTCACAGCCTACATGACTGGCAGACGTCTGAAGTTTTTTTAGCGTAGAACTATTTAAACAATCTGGTATGAGTCGCCGTATAATTTGACGCAAGTGTAATGATGTGTCACACGAACACTTTCGCTACATCAACAGGTAGATGAATTTCACCACAAAGGAAACCTCATATTTCAATCAGAAAAGTCTCACGTGCAAAAGAATTTAACGTTACAAACTTCACCATAATATCACAAGTAAAATCACCAACAAAATGCACTGTATTTTTTACACTTATTATGTCTTACCCCGACAAGTTTCGGCGTAGCATGACGCCATCTTCAGTGACACACGTAACACAGTCGGCTCAGCACACACTACATAACGGGAGCTCAACACAGAAGTTAATTCATCACACTCAACGCCCGCACAGTCACATGGCTTGGTAAGCATCTCTTGACGACTGCACGAATCGGCTATTTAGCAATGTGTCACAGGATGATTGGTGAATCGTGATGGTGCCTTTCATTATTAACGTTATGTATTAGATTTCACCAATTTTAAGACTATGTAACAGTGGGCCTTGTTACATTTTATCAGCCTCTTTGACTATTTAACAGTGTGCCACGGCATGAACAGTAAAAGGGCGGTATTGCCTTTGATCATGACGTTGTGTACTACTATTTTACCAGCTCTTATCAAGTTTTAACAAAGTGAAAAAGTACTGAGTATGTGTATATGTTATGTTTTTAGCAACCACTTCTTTTAATATTGTATGTAAACATCGCCCCAGTGAATAGTGTCTTAAATCTGCACGATCTCCCTGAAGATGGTGTCATGCTACGCCGAAATATGTCGGGGTAAGACTGAATAAGTGTAAAAAATACAGTGCATTTTGTTGGTGATTTTACTTGTGATACAAAAGAATGCACGGTGAGAACAAGGTGAAAATTCACCATAATAATTTGGAGTCAAAGGTTAAAATTATTGTATAATATTACTGTAGTGTAATTAGGAAGCAAGGCGTGTTTAAGTGCCGAGTCTGAAACATATATACACAACTTCCTTTGAATTAAATCCGAAATAAATATAACTGATATAATTCTGCAAATTTGGCATAGTCAAATTTACTTTGAAGAAAACAACATAAAACATAAACACATAGCCATATAATGTAACTATTCCTAAAAATAAATTAATAGAGCCGTATTTAATTTCAATTGGGAATTGTAGGACCTTAAAAAGTGACTATGCTGCATACATGAGGAAGTTTTAGAGAAACCAAGACAAAGAGAAGCCAAAATATTCCACACATTACGAAGAAAATATATTCGTAGCCACTTTTAAAACTTGTACAAGATTCAGCAGAAAGCATTACCGAATAACAAAGGCCCCTTAGAGGTAACGCAAGTTCTGAGGACATTACAAACAGTACGAGGGCTACTAGATAGTGTAAAATGATCGAAATGTTGTCCTTCACATCATACACAATTCCCTTCACAACCAATTCTATCACAAAATTTTCGTTATGCAAACCCATTTAAGTACACGGCTCACATTACGCAAGCGTTCCGACAGACACGGTATAATGATGACAATTATGTCCAGCTCAAAATGACGTTCAAGGCTTTCCATAGATTCCTGACATGTCACCCTACCGAACTGCCAGCGTTATCACAAG
>BLKM01011859.1:114325-133455 GCA_013340265.1 Coptotermes formosanus
CCCAATTACAAAATTTCATGAAAAACTGTCCAGTGAAAGACGCGCTGATAAATGCGGTCAGACGGACGGACTTGATGCGATTTGGCATTTTTTGCAACTCTGCCAATGAGCATACAGGTATCATGTGGCAGCTGAAGAGAAGATTTCTGTGGCGCGTGTATCATTTGGGTGACGAAGCAGCGGTCTGTTCTGTCGCCTGCCAATAGGAGTCCTTAAATATATTTCCATCTGTCAATGGCATTTAATTTTGTCACGACTGACGCCATCGTCTACATTTCGTGAAGATAATTCAGCGACCTCCCGAGAGAAGTTTTAGAGCTCCAATTAAAACCAATACACTGCCCCTATCTTTTCCTATATTTGCATCTTTGTTCTTAAAATTTGAGCTGAAAAAAGCGATACAGTTCCTGGTAACAATTAAATGTAGGTTTGATCGATACAGATTCAACTGGAACCTTCTTGTGTCCTTTGGACCGAGGTGTCAAACTCATGCAAAGATCATTCTGAATTAACAGTGATGAGCTACCAAAATTTTCTTCACTTCTCAGGTACAGAAAGTGTGGCCCGTTACATAAATTTCTGTGTTCTACTTTCAGTTCGAGAAACGATTTTCTGTTTCACTTCTTACCTTGAATTATGATAAGTTCTTGTATAGATTTTAATACTTTAAAGTGTGACGCACGAGGCGTAACTACAAAGCTGGGCAGATCAGAGAATTCTAGACAGGTACGCTATTGTTGAACTCAGGGTTACAGTTGAAAACGAGACTAGGGTTCACATTCAATAGATTCAGTAGCGTCGCCTTCTTACGCGATGTGCTGTCTACTAACATTGTGAAGATTTGTTTGTAACTGTCATATTGCTCTGTCGATATTCCTTCTTGGTTTATTGACATTCAGTTGTCGCATCGAGTTTCTGCGGTCGAGTCCATCGACTCCACCACATCAATATCACACAAATGTACAACGCAACACATCGAAGCAAATGAAGCATAAAGAACACCAGAAGGAAAATGTATCAATCCAACCCAAGTAAAATATATAAAATGCAATCTTCATAAACGCACGAAAAGTTTAACAACGAAATCACTTAAGTTTAACTGGTATTAATCCATTCAATACTAGGAAGAAGAAGATAGAAAATGCTTAACCTGATATATATTAATTACAGTAACACAGATATTCCTAAACAACCTATAACTTATTTTCATGGAATGTTGAATTGTCAACGGTGAATACAGAACATATGAAGATGTGGAACATATGAAGATTACATGGAACATATGAAGATTAAAGATCCAAAACTTATCTTCCGATAAAAGGCAATTGGATACCACATACCAGTATTTCCATTTTAATGGAATGTACATAAACGTACACAGAATATCTCTTTCTTCGTTTTGCAGTCCTTCACTCTTCTACCTGTTTTCACAGTAGTGAAGGGGGGCCTTTTTTATTTTCACTTGATCACACTCAGACACACACCACAGTCGGTAGGACTCCTCTGGATGAGGGATCGGCCCGTCGCAGAGACGTCTACCTGACAACACAAACACTGTACAATGGACAAACATCCACGCCCCCGGTGGGATTCGAACCTACGATCCCAGCAAGCGCTCGGCCGCAGACCTACGCCTTATACTGTGCGGCCACTGGGATCGGCATATCTGTTTCTTGCTTTGGCAAATTTCCCAACATTGTTAATTAATTAATAGCATCAGTGAACTAGTTCCGTTGCTTTTAGTAACTTTCCCAGAATATTAAGGTTCCAACGTACAATGTACTGTTATTATCTCAACTAATCAAGAATTTGCCAAATGAAATATTCTGAAGTACTAACTTACGTCTCCCATTAATAATGCAGCTTAACACAGTATCGATCACGTTCGCTCAGGAAAATCGTAACCGCCATTTGAAGCGCTCAGTGGCATGAGTAATGTTCTGACTTGCAGACCTACTGAAGCACTCGAAACGTAACAACTATTAACGGACGCGGACTGGACAGAATTGTAAACAATATTTATACTGAGAGTTTCTTTACTTTCAAGTGAATTATATGGAGAGCGAAGACACAAAAATAAAGAGCCTGTCGGAACGTCGTTTCGGTTCAATTATTTTGCTACTCAGATTAGCGGGACTTCCTTTCCAGATGAAGAAAATTTCGACTATTTACGCTATCTACATGACAACAGCGATTATCTGTACTTGCAGTACATATGTAGGCACGTTCGCTGACGCGTACGTACATAGGGATGATCTGGGACAAGCCATGACGACTATTCGTGTGTTCATTCCAATGTCGAATGTCGTATGGGCGTATTTCTGCTGCAGGTACGTAATAACACTGGTCGGTACCGTTACAGCGTCACGGTGTTTGTTTCAAAAACCAAGTACGACATTTTGAGCAGTGACAATATATCACCACAAACATATTAGAGAAGATATTTCAACACAGGCTGATCACAGTGCACGTATGTCCTAAGGAGTACAGCTACAGTCACTTGATTGCTGGTGATCGTGGTTTCGTATCCCTTTAAGAGCATGGATATTCGACTGTCGTGTTTGTTGTGTGTTGTGCAAGGTAGCGGCCTTTGCGACGAGCTGATCACTCGTTCAGGGGAGTCCTACTGGATGAGTGTGTCTGATGGTGTGTGATCTATAAACCTCTGCAATGTGGTGGCCCACGTCCGATTTGGGCTGTTGCGCAACAACGAAAAACTCTACGTCTTTTAGGTTACGTATCATTTATGCTAAAAACTTAAACGTTTTTATTGAAAAGTTAAAGAATATGCGGACTGAGCGGTGTTTCCTTGAGACTGGGCCTACAACACTATGCAGAAAATACGTCAGTGTAGGGAAATACGTCGAAGACGAGACTGTAATGCACATGTCCGTGCACTATACTATACAAAAACACTAATCACCAACAAATGCAAAAAGAGAGTTTTATCGTCAATCGGGACCACAGAGAGTTCACACCTCCGAAGACAACGCAGTACACAGTCAACAGCACATTCTCACTCAACTATAAAGTGCAACCTTAGTGTAAAGATAACAAAAAAGTTCTCCCTGAAGATGACCCAGCAGGGTCGAAACATGTAAGAGTGTGTTAGGATTGACGATAAAACTCTCTTTGTGCATATGTTGGTGATAACTGTTTACGAGACTGTAAATCTATTCTAAAATAATCGCAGGATATTAAACTACGCAATGAGATATTTCTAGTTCGAAGTAAAGGAGGTGTAGCGTTCAAATGCTATATTCTGGTAACAATCACCAAATTTCCGATTCGGTGAAAATACGGAAATTTTTAACGCTTAAATATCACTGCTCTACGCAACAAAGGGAAGAGTTACAACGCTGTTTTCAGAACTTTTCTACTAAGACTTTTACTGCTCATGCTTTTACAAGACGGTACAAAAGCTTAGCCCTGTCCTTAGGCTACATTTGCACATTCAGTGAAACTTATACCGAGATTTGGGTGCTTTCTCTCAGCCTGCAACGACGCAGTATTGAACGTGCAATGGACCTAACAGACAGCTTCACGTGGGAAGACCTGCCGACCAGGGACGCCGACACCGGACTCTTGACAGCGGCAGGATGGATCCCGCTCATTCAGCTGCTCGGCACCCGTGTATTTATTGTGAATTTCGTGACTCATGGTGTCCTGTCAACAATCCGCATCGTGACAAATCACGAAACGCTGTTTATTGCGTGGTATCCTTTCGACTGGAATGTTTCACCTTTCTACGAACTTGTTAACATCTCACAGGTAACAATTTGTATCAGCTGAGAAAGATATAATTCTCATCAAAACAGCTCTTATATTATTCTTAATTTCACAGTTTGACATAGCCGATAATTTCTATCGTTTCGTAAGTTTGCCAACATTATCTATTTGTCGGACTATATAGCGGTGATTTGTGGGATGGCAGCAAGGAAATCTCCATGACATGTGAAATTACCTTTATATGTTCCTTGAGGGTTATAAACGAACAGGACCCAGACACCGCCAAATCCGGGATATAGGGAGGCTGTAGAACAACTTGAATTACGATGCTATTCATCGGCCCCGCCGTGGAAGCACTGAAGTGAGGCCTGGGGTTACAATGTTAAATAATCATTCGCTTTTTCTCGAGACGAATGCGATGGTTTCGTCCTTTTATCCTACACAAAGTCTTCACGCAAGTCTCGGAGTTGCTTTTCGTCGATTTTCTTGAGCATGTTTCGCGACATTTGCCTGTTAAAATCGTGACTTACGGTGACTGGCCTTCTAGGATGCGGTAGGTTGTTCTGGTCCTCATTTCCGCCACTACCCTTCTTTTTCTCATCCAAAAAGAACAGCACTTGTGTCCACGGTATCTCCACCATAGAAAGCCGATAATCGCTGGTGAATTCCCATGGGATCTTCATTTTAGTGCCTCAAAAACTTAATAACAGCTCGCTGTTTCTAAATGCCTTTCACATTTTTTCGTAGAAAATCATTTGGGCACATAGCATCAACTCCTTAGTATGTCTCCATCTTCAAACGTCCATCATTCTTTCTTGCTTTATATTCACGTATTTCATACGTCGCTACGTGATTTTTGACATACAGATTTATTGCAATCATATAACTGAAAATATAAAGAGAGGTACGATTTCACAAAAGTATCCAATGTATATATTCACGTCCAGAACCTTAAAAACGTACTTAATCAAACTCAAATGCCGTTTTCGATCTGTTATAAATTTATGTTCCATAAACGAAACACAGAAACTGTGGGGGTTCAAACGCAGCACAAGACCCCGTAACAAGAAATTTAATTAGCATATCGTCCTTAGTTTTGGCTGCATTCCTCAATGGCCTGACTTTAGCATACATGCGAATAATAATTATTCACTTACTTATAGTGTTTCGCGACATTAGTGCTAGTGGGTTTAACCCACGGTTTCCCGGCTCTGGTTACCGCACTGATCGCTGTGGCCTGTGCTCAGTTCGAAAAGCTGAAGGCGGCCATATTGGATATCAGACAGGAACACATCACGCCTTACCGCGGGCAGGAAGATGAACAGGTTCATACAGCTGCAGACTGTGACTTGCAAGCTAAGTTAAATGCGTGCATTCGACACCATCAGGACATAATGGCGTAAGTTCATACGGAATTACATAACATATTAGTGTGAGTACGGAAAAGAAGTATTTATAGTGTTGTTACTAAACATAATTACAGAAAGCAAAACTGAAACCACCATGCAATCAGTCTGTCTATAATTACTTCTTATATGTATAAGAAATACAGCCTAACGTAACACAATTAAAATGTAATGTAATAATGCCCTGTATAAATGTCTTCCCTAGCAACCTCACTGCACGTGTTCTTCTCACCTACAGGTATATGCAGCAACTGGAAGATGCACTGAATATCTTTCTGTGTGGCCACTTTCTGATTTTACTGGCCTCAATGTGCTTCGCTGCTTTTTCTGTAGTCACGGTACGGTATAAGAACTATGGCATGCTGTAACATTAATACACAACCGTCTTCTGGAATAGGACGCCGTGTAGTCTGGTAGATATAATCAACATCCTAGCTCAGTTTTTCAGGGCAGATCATCCGTCGATTATCTTCATAATCACAGACGTAAAATTTTCATGTCATTTACTGATGATGAAATTTTAATGTCAACCTTCACAGCATTATTTGAAAAAAAAACGTGTTTACATATCTATAATGTGTGTGTGTGCGTGTGTGAGTGTGTGTGTGTGTGTGTGTGTGCGCGTGCGCGTGTATCAGTTATTTCACGAACTACACAGTTAATTTAGGGCAATGAAAATGGCACTTAATTATACCAGTCAACACTCTGAATAGTTAATTTAGAGAATGACGGCTCGGATTCCGTTAGAGTATCAAACGATACTTTCAGTATTTTAAGCGCTTATGAGTATTACATGCAGCAGCCAACTCACTTCAACAAAAGCGCGAAACGAGGCAACAGCGAACACTTTAAGAAGTTCATTCTAGACTTCATTTTCTTCTTTCCAATCGAATCTGCAGCTCAGATGGTTCGTTAATATATAAACAAAGAGGTCCTCCGGATATTAATGAAATTAAACACTTTGGCAGTAACACACACAAACACAGTATATATACAAACATAGAGTATATATTATTCTACTAACCAACAACCACAGACAGATTTATTATTGTGTCACAAACCAAAACCTTATATGATAATTCGGTCTGTAAAAGGACTTGCTGTACGTCACACAGCTTTGTTACTGTGTTTCGGCAGACCGGGCGCAGCATAATGATTTCAAATTGTGGGGATCTTCCTATCCTTTCGTTTTGTCATTATAATGCATTAAACACTCATGCCCACTATTCACTCAATTAAACTGACTGATAATAATAAATGTCATATTCTTCACGTTTAATGTCCGTTGGAATTTCTATTTACACAGACGTGCCGTGACGCTCCACGTATCTAAACATACACACAACTACTGGGTCGCTGCTGGCATTACGAAAGGTGTTTGATAAACGATTAATCGATCAGTAGCCTCCGAGTTCTGTACACCTAAACCCGCGTCATTTGTAACTGCCGAGAATACTTTATGATAAATTTTATGTTAAGAAAGAAGGAGTCACTTCCTAGAATTCCCAGGAAGTGCTCGCCGAGAATATCGTACATTGCTGACGATATGAGAAGCCTGCCTGCAAGCAGTGGGGCGTCACTTCGAACAGCTGTTGTGTTTTATGGACCGAATACTCTGTCTATACTGAGTGGTGACCACACATGCTCCTTGTTAGCAGATACTGCAGGGAAGCACAATTGGCAGATTCTCTGTTACTCTGATACGTTGAAAGAGGGAAACCTGCAATGTTCGAGTGTACTGGAATGTTTAATAAAACATAAAGAATAAAATAATCTACGTATTAGTCTTATTTGTAACATTTTTCAACAGATTCATTTGTTTCTTTTGTGAGTTTGAGTAAAATATTTAATTTTTTCCTTGTGCTTCTGATATAATGAAAAATGTCTGTTCCAGAACTGGGGAGATTATGCAGGTCTCAGCCAAGCAGTTACAGTTTACGTAACGTCCGCTTGTGACCTGCTCCTGATCTGCTGGTTTGGAGATCAGCTGACACAATACGTAAGAAAAATTGGCTTACTTCAGCAGTTGTACCCATGCAAATAATTCGCACGTAGGTGAAATCAAATAATTAATCAACAAAAGTTTATTTATACTTCTGAAACTTTGAAGCACTTCCCGAAATTCCACGTGCGACGCTATTACGTTATCACATTCTATACGCTGTCAATGCCCTACAATAACGGCAACAGCGACGTTGTCAAATGCACACGTTCGGGTTAATGCCGCATATAGCTGGCCATGTGAAAAAAATGTTTAACTTGACAATACTTCAGCCATTGGATGTCAAGCAAAAGTTAATATACGTGGGTTGGAATTTTAATTTTGGCAACACCGCGCTAGGTTGGATACAAGCGCTGTTCGAGTGAAGCGGCAATGCAGCAGGAAGGATGGGTCCTTCCCCTACCTACATACATAATGGGAGCGGTCCATCACGAAATGGGTATACGCAGTAGCCAGTTGATTATCAGCAGGTGCAGAGACCCGGCCTAAGAAGGATGTATACTAAACTGGAGCAGCGTTCTTGGTTAAAAATTGAAGCAGGCAGGGGCAAAACAGCAAGACAGTGTTACCGAGGACTGGTAGAGGTTTGCGGTACGGCAGCATTACCGTATAGGACAGTTGCAAGGTGGGTTCAAGCCTTCCGCCCTGGACGGCAGAATGTGACAGATCAGCACGGCCCGGACGACCCAGCGCAGCAGAAGCCCAGGTTAGTTCAGTGGCCACATTGTTGGAGACAGATAGACGGTGGACAATTCGGGAGTTGGCCTGTGAGACCGGATTGTCCCATACGACGGTCCTGCACATTCTCAAAGAACGCTTGCACATGCGCAAAATCGCATCTCGTTGGGTCCCGCACAGTTTGACTGAAATCCAGAAATGGCAGCGATACGAGTCGGCTCGGATGCATTTGGAACGTTACAAAAAGAAAGGGGAAGCATTCTTGCATCGTATCATAGCGCTGGATGAGGCGTGGGCGGGAGCTTACGAGCCGGAAATGAAACGGCAGTCTAATGAGTGGCGCCATTACGGGTCACCTCGCAAAACCAAAGTGCGGCAGAATCCCAGCAGTGCTAAGGTTATGGTCATTTTCGCCTACGACAGTGCCGGCACACGTGCTGTGCCCCAGCATAGGACAGTCACAGGCCAGTACTACGCCGATTTCTTGACGCACCATCTGCGCCGTGCGTTGCGGAAGAAGAGACCACACTTTCTCGGTGAAAACACACCAATCATTCTGCACGACAACGCTCGGCCGCATGTCGCTGACGTAGTGAACCAGCTACTGGCGAGATGGCAATGGGAGGTACTGTACCATCCCCCATATTCACCAGATATCAGCCCCTGCGATTTTGATTTGATACCCAAAGTGAAGGAACCGCTACGCGGCAGGCGCTTCAAGACTATACCAGACATTATTGACGCTGTAGGCCGCTCCGTCCGGACCATCAACAAAACAGGGGCTGCCAACGGCATCATGCGACTCCCTCATCGCTGGGAACGTGTTCTACATAACGTTGGGGAGTACATCGAGGGTCTGTGAAAATATGAACTCTGTAGGTGTGCTGTATCAAAAGTTACTGCAGCGTTGCCAAAACTAAAATTCCAACCCACGTATTTTATGCAATTTTCTTGGCCATCCGTGGAGGAAGCAATGTAAATATGAACCTTTAGCTTTTCTGTTAAAAACTTTTTAAGAATAAATTAATGAAAGCTTAGGAAATTGCCATTAGTTCCGAAGTTTCTAAAAACGTTTGCCACGGAAAGATGCATTTCATAGATCTGTAGATCATGATTTCAGGATTCTCAAGCCGTTACGCACATAATCTGCAGGAATGGCCAAAAAATTCCTCATAGCTGCCTTGAGGATTTTTCTCTACTCTCCGACCTTCGGCAGTCAGTCTATTCTCTTTGTCAAAACTTCAAACCAAGTTTAAATATTTTATGATATACTAAATTCCAATCACGCGAAATATAGATTCTCCTTCGCAAGTTCATCGCTACAGACTTACTCACATTTCACTGGGGTTCGACAAATTTTCTGGCTAAGAACATAAAAAATCATCTTAAATATTTCATTATGTAATAAGTTTAGTCACACAAAATAAAACAATATTTTCACTTTTTCATAAGTGCACCCTTAGGATCGTATGAGACATTTTGTTCAAAAGTAGAGACCATGATTCTAAGATAATGCCACTAATTTTGGCATTAGGCTCCATTTTTCTCTGTCTAATTTTAAAGATAATAATGATGATTTTACACCTCAGTAATGTTCGAAGTTGTGTATGAAGATCTGGTATATCTGCAGGCCTCCAACGTACACGTTTTCAATTCCTGTGCTAATGAAACTAAAGAGGTAAAACAAAAGTTGCCTAAAGTAGATCGGTCATCCTCAACATGACACTGTCCAGAATAACGTACACCTACATTCGTTAAACAATAACCTACACGGATTCAAAGGAGAAGATAGGGCGTGGAAAGTTATGTGCCAGAACACACAAAAAAGGAATGATACACGGAATGGTATTATGTGGACTTGCCAAGAGCGAGACAAACATCTGTGTGTACTGCCGTGCATTGAAGAATATTACGTTCTCAAAGCATTTTGAAAGAATTTCTGAACGTCTTAACTTACGGGATGCGTGACATTTGGCACTTCACGTTCTCACAAAAACATCTGAAACAATATATCTAGAAACACAAGAATTGTAGGCCCACCATCATAAACGAGTGTGCGGTTAGCAATTAAAATATTGACAAGTAACCTGTTGCTTCAATCAAGCTAATAAAACATAAAATATTGATGTAAAACCGTAAGCAGAAAGCGACCTACATAATGGGAATGGTTCCAGACATTCAAGAAAAATGACATCGCCTCATCACTTGAAATAATCATGGACACAATGAAGATGTTCCAAGAAGCGGTGTGATAAATCACCTTGATATGATCCTATGACTCGACGTTAGTTCGCGAAATTACTGCCCTGGGTAAACATTTTAGATCGCAAATATCAGGCAGTACTCCCCGCTTACCAGGCAGTTGCTATCGTGAATGTACTGCAGCAACGCTAAAATGCTCTTAAAATATTCACTCTGAATTTTTCAGGCAGAGAGTGCGAGAGACGCGGCCTGGGGTTGCGACTGGGTGGGAACTCCTGTCCCATTTCAGCGATGTCTGATGTTCATCATCGCTACAGCTAACAAGCAGTTCCAACTGACAGCGGCAAAGTTTGTTCCCGTGACAAATATGACCATGATGAATGTACGTATGTATGTTTGTATGTATGTATGTCCTCATGTATGTATGTATGTATTATGTATGTATGCATGTACGTATGTATGTATGTATGTATGTATGTATGTATGCACGCATGTACGTATGTATGTATGTATGTATGTATGTATGTACGCATGTATGTATCTACGTATGTATGTCCTTATGTATGTAATAAGGTAATCAGATCCAGTACCGTAAGTCATGCTTCATATCACTTAACGTGTGAAGGAAAAGAAATTGCCTGAAGGGTATCACTTGAAAACGTATGACATATTCTACGCCACCCTCGGTGCCGTGCTAATAATTAAGCAGAAAAGAACATCATGCTAAAAGCTGTGGAAATTCTTAAGATTTCTGTACAGAAAAACTGGAACAAAATTCAGATCAAACAACGCGCGAGACTTTCCAATCAGGTTTGTGTACAATTTTCCAGCTCACGAATTCTCAAACATTAATACGATTACTACTTTGTCACTTGCAACACAAACATCTTTCTTATGCATTTTTATCTTTTGTATATACCGTTCCCTCTTACACTCTTTTATTCAAACGCTTGCGTAGGCTGTTAATTGCATACTACGAATAATTCAGAATTAAACTTACATGAAAATGTAACCTGACTTCTGTGCACAGCATCAAGGCATGTAAGTCTGTGGAGGTACGGATACTGACACAAGATGGCAGTCAGTGCTTACACTCACACACCGGCAGCTTTAACCCCTAAGACAAGTCCATAACAGTACCCACCAAATACGAGACTCGATATGCCGCAGGGTCAGGCTGCACGCTTTAGACAATAGAAAATTATTTGTCGCAGTTGATAATACAGCTACAATGCCTCGTGTTTACACTCCGTACACTGTGTACTACACCGACTGACTATCCCAGATCACATAATTACGACTACATAGCACATTAAATATAAGCCGAGCAGTATTTACCAAGGCCAAACCCCATATACATAAATTACACTAGCTTCAAAGGGAGAATTTACAAAATCGTTTAATACGCCAGGCGAGTTCAGCGTGCGCTTGTGTGCTCCGTTTGTAGCTTTGCGCACATCAAACTGATATCGTCTTTATTGCTACACACTTTCTCGCATTTACAGATAAATATAAGAAACAGACTTTTCTGTTTCTTCATAAAAAACATCCCAGTGTTTCTGGCACTGACGTGACACAAGTTGACCTTTAACAAAACGCAAACACAACAATCCAACTGAGTTCGACAAGGAGAAGCAGGTACCACATCATTTGGCAGTCTTGCGACCAGAACAACGAAGCAAACGCGTGTTTCCAAATGTTTCTACATCACCGGCCAAATTGTACGTAATTTCCTTTTCTTACGTATCAGGGCGGTCGCTGTATATCGTGTGTAACCCCCCTGCAGAACCCTATGCTCATTTCAATTTCGGACGGTATTTCACCGCGTGATACACGGCTATGACATAACCGCTTCGCAGCACACCACTGCTAAAGACGCTGTTAACAGACCTTTCGTATAGCAGCAGGTATCAGCCACTGAACGGCACTTCCTCTGACCCACTGCCAGGATTCGAACGTCCCACTGCCGGTTAGAGGTAAAACAGCTTAGACCTTAGTTACCCTGATAATAGAGACATAATTCAGCCACCAATCTATGTATCCAATTAAGGTCCCTAGGGCAGCGCATCGTCACCTCATTTTATGAACTTTCAGGCTAGACTGAAGACAATATTCGGGTTTGGATAGTGAGAGGTGGGACAAGGAAATATCTGGCGACATAAATCTACACCAAAATTAATGCACAAAAGTTCATTATAACCATACATCCTGTAACGGAAAAGGTCGTTTCAACCGTACTTCCTATAAAATTTCAACTTCACAGTTCCTACAGATGGATCTTTCACACTTTAAACGTAATCTCACGCAGATCTGCCTAGCCATCCTTACTCTACCTGATACTACTCGCTTTCCCGACCACACGTGTTTGCCTCGCAACGAAGTATAGCCAATGAAATATCAGCAGAATGACTAATTACATCAACATTTTCACACTCATGTAAATGCTGTTCAAATTTTTAAACTACGTTGTCTCCCAGCAAGAGACTGGTTCTTCATAATTCCTAACAAACCCAGAACGTTTCCAAGAACAAAGCTGGCTGACGGATGTTTCATAATACTGCACTTTCTTATTTCCGTGCATATGTATTAGCGTCTACTAATATCTTAGCGGACGTGTCAGACCGGTAGCGTCATCGCAATCATTCCCACGGTTTGCTACTACTGTCTATTACGATCAACTTCAGACCTCCGCCTTCCATCGTCTGCTTAACATACTGGCATTCCAGTTCACAGATGAGAGGTATTTAGGCAAAAAAGCCTTTACTCAGAGTTACATGCGTCTCGTACCTCAGGGACAGGTGGGCCACATGTCCGGGACGCTCTCTGCATGCGGTTCCGTTTCTGACGAACAAATCTTTCAAAACGCTGAGACCTATTATGTTCACCCTCTATATATTTCGTAGAGAAAACGAGTTCTTTTCATCCCACAACATGTCAGTGTAAAGTAAGGATGTGGTTTGTCGAAGCTCTACTACCACACATTTCAGACACTATATTACGTGAGGCGGTAATGTAAATCTCACTTCAGAAATCTGCAAACCAGTCACTTTCCTTCTACACAGGTACTATTACAATTACTGTTAAAACTCTTACTATTATATATGTTCCTATCGCTGGTTGGCAAAGCAATTAAAAATTACGGAGATGAGATAATATTAAGTATGTTGTAATCTGAATACCCAGATTTAAGAAATTCAGCCAATTAGCTGTTATGGTGGCACCACACACAAAAGGAAAACACGGATATGACAGCACAACATAACTAACTTTCTTTACTTCATTCACTGAGTGTTCGAAGTGCACTTTTCGAGATAGTCAACTAATTTAAATCATTTCAGAACACCTACGGAAAATATTCAATATTAGATGAAACCATCATTCACACAAGTTTCTTCGGTTAGCACATCCATATTTCTTGCCCCTTGAAGCAACGGAGGTAAGAACATTTCAACAGCATCGAGTAAAACCATGTTTAAAGAAATGTCTTAATTACAGAGTCCTCAAAACCAGCGTACAGTTACTGCTTCTAATAATTCACGAATTGCAAGATATTGCTGATCTCTGCTCTGTAAACACACAACTGCACAACTATCCTTGCATTTTCATAAACGCCTTGACTTCCAGCATACATAAACACGCACACGTCTCTAACGAATGTTTCTCTGTCGCAGATAATGCAAGAGACGGTCTCCTTCTTCATGTTTCTGCTTCAAGTGAAGAACAAGAACGGGGAGACGAAACACGGATAATGAAGAAGAGAAAAAACATCAAATTTTAAACTCACTGATGTCTATGAAACTCCTTTCGTGTACTCTTAAAGAATATCTGGAGTGTAAGCTTAGATAACTTATTAATCATGCACAAATTAATAGTTTATTATTACAGTCACATCATATTCACTGTTTGAACATCACATCAAAACTCAATTGTATATTCAAGTTATTGTCTACATTTGACAGACGCGCTACACGTAAGAAGGCCTCGGGGTCGATTCCCGACAGATATATAAAACTTCCGGCCCCACTATTCCCTGGGGTCGATCCAGCCTCTAACAGAAATGACTACCAGGAATATTTTCTGGGGGGGTAAAACGCCGGCGCGTAGGACTGACAATCTTACCGCCTCAATGCGTCGACTGTCTTGAAATCTAGAAGCCTCGACCCCCTGTAACCCTAACGGCCTGTACAGCCCTGTACAGGAATTGCTTTACCTTTTCTCAAATAAAAAGACAGACGTTGGAGAAAATGTACTGTATATAAATAGGAGTCCATATTTCTGCATACATTTACCCTAAACATCAATTAAAGTTTATACAAAAATCTACACAAAAAATAATACGTGCTTATTTTCCCAGTTTAAATTACCCAAAACATCTTAATTTACAGACGTGACTACCGGTACATGTTACATCCCTCCGTCATTTATTTGAAGCACTGTAGAATAACAGACTTTCTAATAAATATGACAACAGGCAATGGCAAATATTCAGGGTTTCCAAATGGAAATCTTAAAACATCTTAAATGTTTATGCATAGAAAGTAGACACATTACAAGTTAAGTATAACTCCTGTTTCAGCCTGTGAATAGATATGAAAAGGTACACTATTCCTCCAAGTTTTATAAATAGAGGACAAACACTGTACAGTATGCTTAATTTTTTATAAATATTAATTCATCAAATTTAGGTTAATTGTAATTGCACTTATATTTGTATTGCATTTGTATGTGTGTTGTACTTTTAATTTTAATTGTATTTGTATTGTAATTGTATTTCTTGTGTGTAGTATGCGTCCTTTATTGTTTTTGTAATTTTGTGCACTGTGTTTTGTAGAGTGTTGAGTGTGGTGTGTTATTTTGTGTGACGTGTCTTATTGTAGTACCACTGCCACCGGGTACAAACCCATTTGCCGTCCAAATACATAAGAAGAATAAAATAATAATAATAATAAACATCTAAAAGTCACGATTCGACACAGGAACCAAGCATGCGCATTGCTGTCAGTATTATCGGCTTTCATATCAAACTACTTTCATTAGATTTAGAGATATATGCATGACAACAACGAGTACGCATCATGTTTTTGAATGACGGAAAGTTATGATATTTCCACATTTTACAAAAGCAGCAGAAACAAATTAGGCTACAAAGAAGTTAAGCTATTTTCATAGTCAACAAAATAACGGTAACATCACAGTACAGACATCTGATAATACTGGTATATAATAGAACATACAGTGTTTTTCACATACATTGTATGACCTGATGGATAATTCAATATACCATACACTTACAAACAACAAAATATACTCCTAGTGAAATGCAGAGGGCACATACGGGAGAATTAATACAAAAGTAAATGAAATTCCAAATGTAATGACAAGAAACAAATACAACAGAAGAAATATTAAGTTATGGTATATTCAGGGACACACTGTGTCAATACTCATCCCCAGATATGACAACCCTCTGTAGGCTACTGCTTACAGCAAATTACTCGAAAACTTCCACCCAAAAGGAAGAGCAAAAGGACCAACAAAGCAACAGACATCTGAAAGCTTGCTGCGATCTGATTCCAAACAAAACAGCACACAGCCATTAATTTTATGCAGATCTTGTCTCTAAATACAAATATACTTCCGCATATCGTAAGATGCAAGTTGAATAACCGTAACATTAAATCCGCATCATACTGTTACGATTGACAGGTTTGATCAGATTCCTGACACAGTAAGTGTGCCTCAAACTGTTACGGCCTGCTGCCAGAGCCTTTCTTTGCAGAAGTACATATCTTACATGAACGACCGTAACTGAGGAAAACATTCAGCAATTTAAATTAAATGCGTTATACCATGACACGGAAATATCTAGTTTAACCTATGTTAAAAACATGTAAGTTACGAGTTAATAATCGAGGGACAACATAAAATATTCTATAAATTTATAAAACTTGGAACAATTCACATATTTCAGACAACAGAGAAATGAAAATATACGTACAGAGAACTTGTATGAACCAGTAACATCAAGTATGACTTTCGAACCGACAAAATTCCAAATGCATGTGCAGAGCGTTGCCGCTACATCAGGCTACTCTGTGATAAAGACGTGACCTGAAATATGATAACACTTATGCATAAGAACAAAAGCACGCAGGTTTAAGGAGGGAAAGAAGGTTAAGTTCCATGCCATCTAGACATCAATTTTAGGAGCAGGGGTGCGGTCATTATCATGTGTCAAGTAAACATACAACTGGAAACCATCAGTCAAGAAAGGTGGTGGTTCCTGAGGGTAATTCGAATAAGTTTGTAAATGGTAAAAATTAACCCTTTAAAGACGAAGCGTATCTGTTTTATATAAGGACTCAGTGCGTAACGCGCTGTAAACACTCTCCACTTCGGTTAAAAAACCAGTCTCTTAATGTTTTATAAGACAAAAGTTGCTGTTTGTTCTGAGATCCGTACAAAACACATAAACGCAATGTGCGCACTACGTGGAATTTTTTAATGTTAAACGTGGTGGTACGTAAAGTTACCGCTAGGCTTTAAAAGGTTAAAATCTCGTAGCCATGGATCAAGACCCGAATGTCCCCGCTATAATATAGATCAGTTCTTTTCGCTTTTCTTAACGGAATTACTTGAAAATTTCTCTCTATTCTTAAAACGTAGGAACGTTTCTCAGACCTGGGCATATTTTACCCCATCAAGAACGTTCCTTCATCTTGGAATTAATTTTGAATAAGTAAAATAAAATGTAAATACTCTGTGTGATTCGTCTTGATCCCACTGCCATTTCGCATCTTTCAAGAAAGCTGGCTACAAATGTAAGGAAATGCTAAATTTTACACTTCTCTTGCTTACAAAGGAAGACTACGCATTTTCTTCTGACATTTTAATTTTTGGTCTAGATAGAGGTGTGACTATACAGACCTACAGTAATGACATTTACAAACCAAAAAGAAGTTTTATGTATTCGATTGTTTATTATGCCATTTGGATCTCAGCCCCACGTTTAATACAATGTGATTCATAAAAATAAAAATTTCTATTCCAAATTGCGACAACATTTGCATTTCAGATAATTCATGACTCACAACGAACTCAAATGCGAATTTTGAGTTCGTGACTGGAGGGTGGGGAGGGGGAGGGGGGGAAGTAAACATATTCCTCAGCAAATCATACCAAACGGAATAAAGTGTACTTAGAACAGTGGATGAAACTTTACGTTAACACTGATTATTGTTTTTATGTCTGTAGAAGTAACGTTGCGGAAATCAGATCTTTCTAAGGGGCAACGTGTCTTATTCCATCAACACTATACTACTACGTTCATACAAACCCGCATTATGAATTGTAGTCTGAACATAACTTGACTAGCAGTTTTGCATTAAAATCTGATAAGAGAATTTCCGGAATGCACTCAGGAAAGAGACAAAATACCTGCTCTAATTGCTCATACAAACCGAAATTTGAGTACAGCTTTTAACCCCAGTTCAGATATGCGCCTTCAGAACAATAATATCACACCACCGAAATCTCAACATTCCATATAGCATCATATCAGTAACAAACAAGAGACCACATTACAGTAATATGAATTCCCTTGCCCCTTGTGCCATCAGGTCTGGAAATGAGAAATTCATGTTAATAAAGTCTTATTAAAATTAACGTTCTTGTCATTTAATGCGGTAGATTATACAGGGGAATTTCATACACGGTTTTGATGGAAAGATACGAAGAGACGAGGACGCCCGAGATCCTAGGAGAAGAAGAGGATCGGGATTAATTAAAATCGCTGTTACAGAAAGAAGGTCGTATGTTGTGGACTGGAGTCGTCGGGCTCCTGTGAACACAGCAACGGACTTTCGGGTTACACATAACGTGGAGGACTCCTTTTCTAGCGGAAAACTTCAGGCTTCTCAAGACGGAATCTGCTCGGTGGGGACAGGTGGTTAAGGCAGTTTGTTGTGCTACCCAGAAATGCCTTGTCTGTCGTTTATTACAAAAACACTGCTCTATTAAACACTTGAAGACGATTTTTGGTTTTGGTTTTAAGACAGATATTTTTCTATGCAGAAGGTTGTTGCGTCAACAAAAGTGTTCCCTGTACGGTACGTACGTTTTTGGCTCATAAGAGTTGAGAACGGGCAGATGTGAAGCAGACGGATTGAATCCTAAACATATACAAAGAGTCGACTGCTGAAGAGACGACTGACAGGGCTCAGGAGGGAATACAGTCAGTGGCAACAAATAAACGCACGTAGGATTTTTGTGTGTTAGGGAATTACACATGGTTATAGGTTCAATACACATCTTCGTGAGTCATTTGAAGCCGGATTGCCAACTGGGTATGTCAAACTGAGTAATTCATATTCAGCGATATTTTTGCACAAACAACAATTTGCAAGCGAAGACTTGTTCACTCCTGGTTATACAAGTTTCTGTGTTCCATTTAAATGTGAGAATGACCTATTCCTTTACTTCTTTCCTTCCAATATCAAAAGTTCACATCACATTGATTTAAACGGATTACAGAACGTAACGGACACGGAGGAACAGAAAATAAATAGGCTGATGTTAATATACTGCATGAGCAAACTGCGGTTAGTCTCGGGTGAGGTGCTGCAGAAGCCAGCAGGGTTCACATTCAACAGCCTAAGTTGTTTTGAGAAGCAAATACTAGTCCTACTTCTTCAGTGGTGAGTGCAGGAAACTGAGGCAAAACGCCTCTTATTTACTGTGTATCGTCTCCCTAACAAAGGTAGTTGCTCAAAATTTCGCTATGCTTATCTATAAATTTCTAACAGACAAATTTTAAGTTCTGAACAAACGTCTTACAGCTCATTATTTTGATAATGGTGTCAGTTTTTGTATTTAACAACTTAATTAAAAAGAGAAGGTGTCTTCAGACTCGAACATATTACTGCCAGCTACAAAATTACTTTGTTCTCAGCTCAGTTCAATCATACGTTAGAATATACATTTAAGGTGTGTGTCTGTGTGTGTGTGTGTGTGTGTTTGTGTGTGTGTGTTTGTGTGTGTGTGTGTCTGTGTCTGTGTGTGTCTGTGTCTGTGTGTGTGTGTCTGTGTGTGTGTCTGTGTGTGTCTGTGTGTGT
>BLKM01011859.1:138273-244867 GCA_013340265.1 Coptotermes formosanus
AATCGATGAAACTGGTGTACAAATTCCAATCGAGACTACGCGAAGCAGTCAAAGCCGACAGGTAACTAAGGAAAGCCTACAACTGTTAAACTGTCGCAGTCCGGAAACTTCTGTCTCGCACTCTGTATGGATGCTGTAGAACACCCTGATTACAGAACATTATTATGGTAACTGTACCGTCTTCCCGTGCACATACACAGCGTTCCTCTTGTGACAGTGTAACATTAATTCGACTATCACACATCCTCTCCCAATCTGTCAATTTCAAGCTTGTAAATCCACAATCCACAGTCAAACAGAAGCCTTTGATGACGTCAAATATGCAGACTGTGGAATGCAGTTACAGCACTTTAGGCCGCTGTGGGTTAAGACAGTATTGTCACAAGAGACCAAAGAGAAGTAATTTTAATTTTCCTCCCATATGAGCAGTCAAGTCCGAATATGGAAATTCCGTCAACAAAACCTAGCTAAATATCAGTGTTCTTGTCGTAAACAGAACGTGGTAGGGAAGAGAGGTAAATACAGGGCTTTGATGGGAATAGCTCAACAGAGCACACAGCCTGAAAAACTTCACGTCCATGGGAGAAAAGGAGGAAAATGAACCTCCAAGAAATAGGGCACTAGTGTGAGGACTGAACGCATAGGAGGTAGTTGCAGACAAGCAGTGGGCTGATATCAGTTCCATAATTCCGTAATGAGCATTTGGGTTACACACAAAGCGGTGCAATCCTTTTCCGTGGAACCACTTTTTCTCCGTAGTCGGTATAGCGACTCGCTACAGGATGGACGGCCGCGGATCAAATTCCAGCGGTGGCGAGATTTTCCGCATCCGTTAAGACCGACCCTGGGGAACAAATAGCCTCCTGTGAAATGGGTACCCGGTCTCTTTCCCGGGGTTAAAGCGGCCCGAGCGTGTAGTTGAACACCCACCACATTTGGCGCCGAGGCTAAAGAAAGAATACAGTTTTAAATCTACAACCCCTACGGGACTTCATGGCCTGTTCTGGGGTAAGCTTTACACTTTTACTCTTTTCTCAAGATCTACTCTCGCCCATGGACGTAGCAAAATAGTAAACACGACGCACCTTCTTAGTTAAGTGTGTTTGCTTCATCTGCCCTCTATATTACAGAAACATCAGCTTATTTTATATTTTTCATACTTTTCGATGTGGTTTCTCATCTGAGACATTCTACACATTTACGAAATTCACTGTAAACAGGATGGTCTTACCTTATACGTTAGCATTTCTGGCACACAGTAAATCAAGCAGGTAATCGCGAAGGGAAGGACGCACATCACAAGTTTAAAGGAAGTGAATCACCGGCTGAAGGGAGAGTCTCAATTATTACAGGACATTATGTAAATGTACAGAAAGTATCATCAATTAACTTTGTGTTCCGTTAATATGTATAAGGGCATTCAACTCATTTATAGTTTGCATATGAATGATATTGAGCTACTTGGGGCCAAAGCGTGAATTCGGAAAGACAAAGCGCGTAACTCATGTAAAACATCCTCTGTTACTTAATGCGTGCTATCACAAGTTTGTTCACTGCTACGTCACAGAAAGTTTGGTTCGTTATACAAATGACCCAGTGCCTCATTTCTTATACTTATACATTACAAGTTCTCTTATTGATTTTATATTCTTTAGGAGGCAATACCTGCGACATAGCAGGAAAAGAAACGGACGGTCTAGTTTCAGTGCTCTGATCTGCTGCAAGCAGTCGGTACCAACATACAGCTGACTTGAACATCGCTTTGGCATAACAATCACAGTAATTTGTGTTTTTACAGGTACACTTCGGGGGGTTGGCAACATTGATTGAACAATGCTGAGTACAAAATGAAATGGTGTTGATTCTCCTGTGCGGCCCATTTGCATTAGACAACCATCCGGTGTTACACGGTCTGTTGACAAAAATTTGATACTTTCATCTGATAATATTCAAATTTACGCGTTCCTCGCCTGGTCACTTGAACACAACAAGACAGGCAATGTGCACGTAACGTGACGGGCTCGCGTAGTCTTTACACGCGTCCTTCTAACTTAAAAAATTGATAGAACTTCTCTCAAAAGGAACGTACTTACGACGATTACTGTCGCAGCTAAGAATGAAAAGTACTTCGGCGTTTATGTAAACTACACGATAGGCTTGCCCGATTTTAACCAAATTTGGATTTTACAGAAATATTTTCTCACAAGTCTCCACTATAAAATATCACGAAAATCTGCCCAGTGACAGACGCGCTGATACATTCGGTCAGACGGATGGACATGAAGCGAATTGGTGTTTTTTGAGACTATGCTAACCAGCACACGTATCTCATGAGGCAGTCGAAGTGAAGATTTCGGTGGCGCGTGAATCATTTGGCCAAAGAAGCAGCGGTCTGTTATGTCGCCTGCCACCACTAGGACCCCTTAAAGATATCTGCAACTACCAATGGCATGTAATTTCGTCACCACTGACGCCATCGTCTATATTGCGTGTAGATAAAGTGAATTCACCGGAGAAACTTCTGAGCAGCAGTTAGAAGTATTTTGCTGTTCCTACTTGTCCCTAAATTTGCATTTTAGCTGTTACCATTAGAGCTAAAGGAAACAATACAGTCTGTGGCAACGCTTCAATGTGTATTCTATCATCAAACATACAAGGGCCTTACACACGTTTTAGGTTCATTATAAAGTTGCCGGAGTCATTTGGAGCCGAGATGTCAAACGGGAATGTCAGATTGCGAAATTCACACACACACAGACACTTCACCAATATCAATGCTGTGCTAACAACATTTTGTTCACTCCTGTGTTACAGAAAGTTTGGTCCGTTATGTAAATGTCTGTGTTCTACTGTCAGTATGAGAAACTACCGTCTGTCCCACTTCATACCTTGAATTACAACAAGTTCTCTTATCGATTTGAATACTTTAGAATGCGACGCACGAGGCGTAACAGACGACAAAGAGGCAGATCTGAGAATTCTGGACAGGTACGCTTTGGTTGAACTCAGGGCCACAGTTCAAGAACAGACTAGGGTTCACACTTAATTGATTCAGTGATTTAGATGAAAAGTAACTGTCCTATTGTTTCTTTAACGGCGAGTACAGGACAATGCATTTAAAGGCTTTCATTTTCTGCGTTATGTCTCTCCTACTGATGAAAATTTGTTAAAATCTTCCTACACTTCAGCTCCTAAGTTCTGAACTAATGTCTCGCACTCTATTCGAACCACTTCTTTCTTCCGCTAACACAATTAAGGAGAAAAGATTTCTGCCACATTTCAAAATATTATTCCAATCGACAAACATATTTTTCTGAGCCCAATTTTATCACAGTTTAAAAAATATATTAAGCGGACATATCTTTATTAAATAAAGAACGGTAGGTGTATTGACGTCAGCTTCATACCGTTGGCAGTCTTTAATAAAAGTCGACAAAAGTGTAAAACATTTAAACACCGATAATTTGAAAGTTTAAGTATCAAAAAGTCTAACTCGCACGAAATACAAAACTCCAGGACTCCATACTCAGGGCCGTCCACTGCTTCCTTCCTAACTGTGCCGTATAAAATCTTCAGACAGTATCGATTTAAATCGATGCCTTGTGTGTTTTAACGCCGCGTTGTCTACAGTGTGGTTGATGACATGTAAAAGGAATAAACTTTCTGCTTGCATCCAACTCTGACGACGGCAGAGGCCGCACGTCAGAGACCGGATTACACGGAGTCACCACCAGAAAAGCTCCATTTAAAATTCTCCTGTTTTCCTTCTTCTTCGCTCCTCCAAGCGATAACTCGAAGATACTTCTACCTCAATAAACTACCTGCCCTGCATTAATAACACAAATACAAGTATATGTGTCCTTCACTGTTTAATTTCCTTCAGTTCCCGCCTCGATCCACGGCATTTCTTTAAGTACACGCAATTTGTATTCTAATAGACCTGCAGCACTTAACAGTGTGAACGACATTGCACTTGTGGTGCTTTCGCAGAGGACAGCATCGCTTCTGCTACCTTTACCACGTGAGTCCACGTGTAATATCTCGAGAATCGTTGAGGAGTTTTACTAAAATCTATCAACAAATTGAAAATGAATTCACATCGGATAAAAGTAAGGAACGTTTTATACTATAAAGACCAATCGAAGCGGCGGATATTTCAGTTATATATGATTTATTTCGAGAGGCTACCAGTTGGACAGATCATGTACTGTCGAAATATAGGACAATTATTGAATAATACAGCTACCAAAATGTGGAATATACGGCCGTAGCCTAATATGTCATGCTATTGCGAACTTACTAACAATATTATACATCAAGATTACACTATAAAATTTCCAATCGGATGGACGACTTCCATTGAAAGGAATAAATATAAAGGTATATCGTTTTCCTGCGTAAAAATTGTAAATAGACCAAATAAATTCCTATAATACTTACACACAAAAACACGTTAAAAATAACAGAAGGATGTGTAAATTTTTAAAACTTTAAATCCCAGCTTAAAACTTATATCTTATTGCGAGTTACTGCAAATAAACCGACAACGTTCAAAAACAATCGAAAGTGAGACGAAGAGAGCAGAATCACTGCGGAATATTATACTGCAAGAAGTAACACGTAACAGCGCAATTTAATGGCAGACGTCTGAATTTTTCTATGTGTAAAACTATTTAAACATTCTGGTATGAGTCACCGTGTAATCTGACACAAATGTAATTATGTTTCACACGAACTTTCTCACTACCTATCATCAGGTAGATGAATTTCACCGCAAGAGAAAACTAATATTTCTACCGGAAAAGTCTCAGTTGCATAAGTATTTAATGTTCAATCATGTTCCAACAAAATAAATTGGAGTTAGATGTTAAAATTATTGTATAATATTACTGTAGTGTAATTAGGACGCAAGGTATGTTTTAGGTGCCAAGTTTGAAGTATGTAATGAACTTTCCTTTGCATTAAATGCGAAATAAAAATACCTGGAATAATTCTGCATACTTGGCATAGTAAAATTTACTTCGAAGAAAAATATAAAATAGATCCACATAATTATATAACGCAACTATTCCTAAAAATAAATTAATTAAAGCAACCTTTAAATTTCGGTAAGGAATTATCGGGTCTTAAAACAAGACTATGGTGCACACATGAAAAAGGTTTAGAGAAACCGAGATAAATTGACGCCAAAACATTCCACACGTTACGAAAAAAATACTCACAGTCACGTTCAAAACTTGTACGACATTGACCTGGAAGCATTAACGTACAAGAAGGGCGCCTCGTAGATAACATATATTGTAAGGTCAATAAAAACAGTACGAGGCATATTAGATAGTGCACAATGAACGAGATGTAGGCCTTTGCATTTTATACACTTGCTTTCACAAACACTTCTATCGCCGTATTTTCAAAACTCAAATTATGTCCAGCTGAAGATAATCTTCCAGGCTTTCCAGAGATTATTCACATGTCATCGTGCCAATTTCTGGTAAAAATTTTCACCGCATTCTTACGCCATGTGCTGTACGCTACCTCTGATAAAATCTGTTTCTGTCATATCCGTCTGCCGTTTCAGCTTGTTGGTTTAACTGAGATCCCAATTTTGCATCGTCTTTCTGTGGTCGATACCATCTACATCACCAAACCAACGACGCATAAATGAACAATGCAACATATCTCAGAAAAATGAAGCAAGATATTACAATACATAAAGAACACCAGAAGGAAAATATATCAGTCCAACTCAAGAAGAATATATAAAATGTAATTTTCGTAAATTCAATCCAAATCCAACAACGAAAACTGTTCGTTCAACGAATATTAGTCGCGTCAATAACAGGAAAAATGTTAAGGATGAAAATACATAATTCAATTAATCTTAAATAACGCAATATAAATATTACAAAACATTATACAATTTCAAAATATCCTAATTTTAAGATTTTTAATATAGTTTTATAATTAACTGTAGCAATATATTATCAAAAAGTGCAAATTCTGTGATACATATACAGGTACATTTCCTTTAGCATCCCGTGCTGTTACTTGCATCAAGTTCTTGATATTCTGAATTGAAACATGTAGGTCAAAAGATATAATACACTGCCTTGTATGGCACTACTCAGTTTCAAGTAAAACCATATTACGGTCAGAAAATTTGTATTTAATAACCTGTCGAAATATCAAGCGTGAACGTAAATACTAGCAGCTATATTCCAGTATTTTCCCCTTCACTGAATATACAAAAACAAAAATGAAACATGTGATTCTTACTCAGGCAAATTTCCAGATATTATGAATTAATTAGTGGCATCAATGAGCTAGCAGAGTTTGTTTTACGAAGTTTTACAGAATGTCATGCCTCAAAATTAGAACGTACCGTTTTCATACCAAATTATCAAGCAATTACCAAATTAAGAATTCTGACGTACAAACTTGCAGCTCCCATTAATAATGCAGCTTAACAAATTATCGATTACTTTCGCTCAGGGAAATCGTAACCGCCATTTGAATCGCTCAGTGCCATGCGTAATGTTCTGATTTACAGAAGCACTGAAGCAGTCGAACGTAACGGACGCGGATTGGACACAAATTTCAACGATATTTTAAACTTCAAGTTACTTTAATTTCATACAAATTATCTCTATATGGAGAGCGAAGACACAAAAATCAGGAGCCTGAAAGAGAGTCGTTTTGCCTCAGTTATTTTCCTGCTCAGACTGGGGGGAATTCCGTTTCAGATGAAGACAATATCGACTACTTACGCAGTGTACATGAGAACAGCGACTGTCTGTGCTTGCACTACATATGTAGGGATGTTAGCTGATGTGTACGTACATATGGACGATTTGGGACACGCCATGACGACTATGCGTATATTCATACCATCCACAAATATAGTATGGCTTTATACCTACTGCAGGTACGTGAGAACTCTGGCCCACGCAGCTGCAGCAACACAGGTATTTGTTTATCAAACACAATATCACAGTTTCAGCAATGATAAAAAAAATCCAAACAAATGTATTACAGAAGATATGACTCCAACAAAAAGCTATTTTTATCCCACACGTTGACTAAGTATTTTAGGCTACGTAGTGTATAACGCTTAAGCATTAAATAGTTTTATTGAAAATGCAAAAAATAGATGGATTGCGTGGTGTTTGCTTGGGGCTAGGCCTACACCACTCTGCAGAAATAAGTCAGAGTGCGAACATTTAACAATGCTGCGACTGCAAATTTCCCCCGATATTGGTCGTAAGTTTATTAGCCTACGTACTGAGGAAAACACCGTTCGTAAAAGCTCAAATATGGGCATCGAATACAAAATCTCGGTACCTCTGGCCAAATGGCCGGTCAGGTACAGTTATGGAATTTTTTAACACTTCGAAATTACTGTTTTTCATTAAATAGAATTCAAATATTTTGTTCAAAATGTATTTACTAAGAATTTTATCGCACATACTTTCACAGCCGGGTATCAGAATTGTCGCCCTGTTATTCGGCTATTTGTGCACCATTACTGTACTTTCTATCGTGATTTGCTTTCTTTCTCTCAGACTGCGACAGCACAGTATTGAACGTGCAATGCACCTAACAGACAGCTTCACGTGGGAAGACCTGCCGACCAGAGACGCCGACACCGGACACTTAACAGCGGCAGGATGGATCCCGCTTATTATTAAGTACATGAAGCGTGCTGCAGCTGTGGTCACGTCATTCCATTTTCTCCAATCAACAATTCGCATCGTGACAAATCACGAAACGATGTTCATTACGTGGTATCCTTTCGACTGGACTGTTTCACCGTTCTACGAACTGGTTAACATCTCACAGGTAACAATTTCTCAACAGTAAATAACACAAACTTTTCTTCGAAACTGTTCTTAAACTTTTCATAGTTTAACATTTTGTTACGCTTGGTACCATTTCTTCTTACTCTCTTACTTTTCAAGACACTCTCACTTTGTAACACATTATAGCGGTGAAATGTGGATAGATAATAATGAGGAATTTGAGTTTGGTATGACGCGTTCGTGTCCAGATTTGGACGCTATTCCTGAATTTTGAAGGCAGTAGGGAAACACAGAAACTGCCACAATAGTCATTCTTAGATCGGATCCCTCTGAACACAAATCTACAGCGATACCGCAGTACAGAGCATTGGGGTAACCGCTATATAAGTAGCTAAGCTACTTTCATGTAAAACAGTAGAAAGATGATTATGGATGTTCATTGGAGATACACGTGACAGCAACAGGTCACGTGATAGATCAAGGTACCATGCGATACTAAAAATAACTTCGGTCACAAAAAAAATGAATTGCCGCACATGACCGGTAAATTTCTAAATCTTACCGAAATATTAACACCCTTGCCACTTGAATATCATTACACGCGTCGAACGTCACGTGATCCGTTAGATAAACTGCAAAACAAGATAAGCAAGTAACAAGAGAAAGACACGCACAGATATAGCTGATTAAAGCGACACGAGTTGTCGTTTTAATACTAATACACCTTCACTATGGTCCTTTCTATTGCGTTGTTAAGTTAATGACTTAGTATGTAGCATGCGTCTGACAGATTAATTTACCTTCAGAGCTTCGATTACATGCTGCTTCCGTCTGGCGACCGGCCGCACAAAGCAGGAACTGGAACAGTAAAAAAGCGGGTAAACATAAATTAGCAGTTACGATGATAAAATCACTTCACATGCAATAAAATACTCCGTTCCACATACTGTGGCCTGTAACAGCAGATACACACATATTTATAATTTTAATGCTAACCGCCCCTGTAGGTATGTACATGCAAAAGCATAATTTACTCTTATCAGTACCGCAGTCACAAAAGCACATACACTTGCGATACGTAACCAGGCTACCGGTTTCAGCTCCAACAGCCATCAACAGCCCTATGACACCAAATGTAATGTACAGGCTTCACAATGGTTCTTTATATTAGTACAGCCGCACACACACCCACATCTTACGGTCTGACCACACTTTTTGTATTCACATTTTTATACCTATACGTTCTTATATTTTCCATCTTTTACATTTGCATTTTAAAATATACACGTCTTAGGCGGCACATCTTTATACCGATATACATTTTATATACGTCACTGTAAAGAAGAGGGAGTTTTTCCTCTTATTAAATGTATGGAGTTTGATTTTCACAGTCTTCTGCCATGGCCTTATGATGGTTCTTTCAGCTAAAAGCGGTAGCCTGATCAGGTATTGCAACTGTACATGTTGGTTGTGACTGTACTACTGGTAAGCGCTAAATATACTTAGCCACATTTATTCCTTACAAAAATCATTAAGCCCAATAGACTAAAATCCTCAGTTCGTTTCACTCTTAATATTTCTACTGTTCTTTCTTTGCTTTATATTCACTGATTCACATTTAGATGCCTCATTTCCTTTGACGGACGATGTTAGTGTAATCATATTCTTGACAGTACTCAGATACTGTCTTTTACTGAGGGACATATGAACTCTTTCTTCTTACTGGATGGGCTGCCAGCCCCTCGCAAAACCCCCGATAACCTGGAGGGCCAGTGGGTTACTGTTTAGTCTGGCTTCCCACCTTCAACCCCCGCGGCATTGCAGGCCCTGTCATTAGCTACGTCACCGCCGGCACAGCTGTGAGGGTCATCTGAAGCAAGGACCTCAGAGTATTAAAAATGATAAATAACCCTTTAAAGACGAAGCATATCTGTTTTAAATAAGGACTCAGTATGTACCGCGCTGTAAACACTCTCCACTTCGGTTATAAAAACCAATCTCTTAATGTTTTATAAGGCAAAAGTTGCTGTTTGTTCTGAGATCCGTACAAAAGACATAAACGCAACGTGGGCACCACGTAGAATTTTTTAATGTTAAACTTGGTACTATGTAAAATTACCGCTAGGCTTAAGTAAACAGAGAAAAAAGGGAGTAATACAAACAATGTTCGAAAGATTGTAAGATAATATGTCGAAATGGTCTGGAACCGTAGTACGCATGAAGAATAACAGAGCCCAGCGTGAATCATGACATGGTCACCGGCTAGAAGACGACGACGAGGACTAACAAAATAAAGTGGGAGTAGGAAGTGGAAACGATGATGAGGCAGTGGAGTTCAGCACCTAACGACGCGATAAGCCGGCAACTATGACGAAAAGCGACTGACAATCAGTAAACGGTGGGCCACCAGGAAACAGACAGATGGAAGTACATAGATAGAACGGATAACACAAAAAGTTCCCAAAATGATTTCACTTCAAATCCAGTCCTTCGAAATGCAGTTAACCCAAAACAGAATGCCGTTTTCTATTTGTTGTGAGTCCTCGTGCCACAAACCTAATACACAATTTGCAGCTTGTGAAATTCACATAGTCTTTAGTTTAGGCTGAATTCCTTAATGGCTTCAACTACACACAAAACAGCTTTGTAATTTTTCACATTATCGCAGTGTCTTTCAGCACTACTAACACTGGGAATAAACTACGGCTTCCTGTCTCTGTGTACTGCTCTGATCGCCGTGGGCTGTGCTCAGTTCCAAAAGCTGAACGCGACCTTATTGGATATCAGACAGGAACACATCACGCCTTCTCACAGACAGGAAGGTGCAGAAGATAATAAAACAGCAAACAGTGACTTGCAAGCCAAGTTAAATGCGTGCATTCGACACCATCAGGACATAATGGCGTAAGTCATAAGAAAATACTTAACACATTGGTGTAATGCACATGGATGAGAAATATTTGTAGTGTCGTTACTAATCCTTAATACAGCCAGTAAAACAGAAACCAACATGAAATTAGTCTGTCTGAAATTGCTTCTTACATGAATAAGAAATACAGCCTGAAGTCACACAATTAAAAGTACTGTGATAATGGCGTGTACGAATTTCATCCCCAGTAACTTCCTCATGTCTCTCCTCATCTACAGGTACATGCAGCAACTGGAAGATGCACTGAATGTCGGTCTGTGTGGCCACTTTCTGATTTTACTGGCCACAATGTGCTTCGCTGCTTTTTCTGCAGTTACGGTACAGTATAAGCACCGCTGCATAATATATCATTAGAAGACGCCGTGTAGTCTGGCAGGTATACTCAGCATCCTAGCACAATTTTCAGGGTAGATCGTCTATTCATTTTCTTCGTAACCGTCAAATTGGAAACTGCGTATCGCTTTTAGTAACACTCAAACATTCATATTAACATATATAGATTTTTTTGCTGAACACACATATGTACAGTCAACCTCGGTTATAACGGGTCCTAAGGGGAGTACAAAAACTACCCATTATAACCGAAGTCCGTTATATGTGAGGTTCGGTTAAATTGCTTTTTAAAATAACATTTAAATTTATACCACTTAAGTTACGCTTGTTTCCAGTTTTATTGCATATGGACATGAACAGCCACATTTTGCACACACAAAAGCACACATTGCTGCATTCGTGAACCCTTGGTGTAACAGATGGCAGCACCACACACCAAGATGTCTGAATGCACCCCTCCTTTACGCACCTACTGTATTGTACAACATACTCAAAATGTTTAAATCCACCCCCCCCCCAATGGCGCAACAGCCCCTCATGGGCCAGGGCCCCCTCATTACGGTGGCTTCAAGATCACACTCAGACGCACCACACACTTGTAGGACTACTCTCGAAGAGTGATCGGCCCGACGCAAAGACCCCTATGTGACAACACACAACACTCACAAGAGACAGACATCCATGCCCCCGGCGGGATTCCAACTCACAATTCCAGCAAGCGAACGGCGGCAGACCCACGCCTTACACCGCGCGGCCAATAGGATCGGTCAAAATTTTTAAATACTGTACGTATTCGCGTGGCGCCGTTGGTTGAGGCACTGCGCTACAAACCGCAAGGCCTCGGGTTCGATTCCCGATGGTGTCACTGGAATTTTTCATTGACATAATCCTTCCGGCCGCACTGCGGCCCTGAGGTCTACTCAGCCCCTAACAGAAACAGTACCAGAAATATTTTCTGGGGGTAAAGTTGGCCAATGCGTAGGGCTGACAAGCTTGCCACCTCCATGTGCCGATTGTCTTCAAATCTGGGAGCCTCTACCTCTTGGAACCTTCTGGCCCTGTCCAGGTCTGTAATGGGATTGTTTTACCTTTTTACATATTCGCACCTGGTTGGTTGGCCCATACTGGCACATATCATTTCTTTGTCGAAAAATGAATTGTGTACCTACGGTAAGTAAAAGTCTTACAAATTCGCTACCTAAAATGTTACAAGTAAATGAACTGAAGTCAAGCTGTAATTGATTTATGACAGGGCACTCTGCCCCAGTGCCATAAAGATGCTTGCATATGGCAATTACAGTACTTTCTCGCTGGTGCATGAATAACAGAAACAGGCAGTGACTGCCGCAGCTTATCCATTATAACCGCTAATGGTTGGACCTTGTCCTTAGCAAGGCCAAATAAAGTGCAACAATTTAAAAGCCCCCACGGCGTCTCTGGGTACAAAATGCTATCAAATTACATATACAGTCTTCATGTCGCTCTGGCGAGTGAGCACCCTCCGCTTGAACACACTGTAACCTTTGTGAAATTGCCATTATTTTGCCAAAAACGGTATAGCCGAGGAAAATCAACTGTTGGGGAATGACGGAGAAATCCGATGTGACCGAAGATCCGATACGTAAGAGGTGTAACCGAGGTAGTTACAATGATAAAGCATAAGGAAACTGCCGGGGGATGGAAAAACTATCCGTTATAACCGAAGTCCAATATGACAGAGGCCTGTACAACCGAGGCTGACTGTATATATAAACATGGGTGCCTAGCACGCGCGCGTGTGTTTGTGCTTCTGTGTGTGTGTATGTGTGTATGTGTTACTGATAATGTGTGAAATTCATTATTTCATAAAATACCAAGATGATTCAACACTTTCACTAGTTATTCCTCAAATAACGAAAAGCCTCGTCGTAAATTTTCGAATGACGTATCATTCAGCACGTTAGCTGGGTATTTTACATAATAACGACCGTGATCCCGTTACGGCGTCGAACAAAGATCCTTTCAAAACTCAAGTACTTATTTCCTGCAATAACTATGGGCCTTCAATTTACGTACGAAATGAGGAAGCAACCAGTAAATAATTTAGGTATTTATTTCAAAGAACAATGTCCCGATCTTGGTTAAAGTGTCATATGACAGGACATCAATTCATCATCATCATCATCATCATCATCTCATCATCATCATTATCATCATCATTGGCACACGGCCCTTACGGTTTAACCAGTGCCTCCTTCAGACTAACAGCCCATGCACACCTGTTTTCAGGTACCTTCCCCCACCTCTTGACACCTGTCTACTTCACACCATTCTTAGTGCAGTCTATCCACCTTAATTTTGGTCTACCTGCTTTTCTTCACCGCACCAAGTACAGCCTATTATAATCCAAATCCACACTTTAACTGCTTACTTCATACGGCAACTACTTATTTCATTGAATAATGTGCAAGCAGAGTGATCTGAAAACAGGTACAAAATGCCATAACGAAATGTTCCACCCTTTGGTTGGGGTCAAGTGTTTACTGTAAGCATTGAGCAGTTGAAAGAGGAAGCACTGATCGCACTCGCTGGATATTTCGCTCTGAAAGTGGCTATAGACCTGTCCTAAGACGGGCTACGCTATGAATGTAGAAGTTAAGGTGCTAAACGCATCGTCGTTCTGTATCCAAAATGGATCTCTATCCTCATTCTACAAAAGAACAGGTCAAGCTCTTGAATAACCTATAACTCGAAGTTTTACCGGGAACAGGTACTTTTCTGTATCTAATACGTAGTTTTTCTGTGAAGTACATAGATGAAGTAACAATTTCTTTCTCTAATTCCACCCTCAAGTTGATATGTCGAGGCAAAATACATAAACAAATCTTTCCCTTTACAGGCCTGGACAGGCACTTAGGGGTCCAGGAGCATGAGGCTCCCAGAATTTCTAGCAAATCGGCACACGAAACTCGAGAATTTGTTAGCCTTCCGCACCGGCCGCCTTTATCACCAGGAGACATTCCTGGTACACATTTTTGCTAGACGATGAGTCGGCACGGGAGCCATAGTGCGGCTATAAATATTAAATCAATTAAAAAAACCCAATGACCCATCGGGGATCGAAAGAGTGACCGCCTTGTAGCGCAATGCATCAATCAACAGTGCCAAAGCGTACCCAGGTAATATATTAAATACCTACGTCTTAGGAAACGTTAACGGAATTAAACACTTCAGCGGTAAACAGTATAAACCAAAGAGAGGTCAATTTTTGAGTAACAGACCGAAAGAACTTGCCAAACCCCATACTATATTCGGACGGCAGTCAAGCTATGTGCACTTTTACTGTAGCCAGTCCCAGCGCATAGCATGTGCACGACGACGCTTGTCAAATTTCACACGCACACACAAACATGTGTCAAAGCGTCCCTACGCCCACGATGGCAGTACCTGTTCCTTAATCACGCCGGACAGCAACAGTCCTACAGTACAGTCCGTTGCTCTACGTCACACAGTTTTGTTGCTGCGTTTCGGCAGACCGGGCGCAGCATAACAATTTCAAATTGTGGGGATCTTCCTTTCCTTTCGTTTTGTTATTATAGTACAATAAATAGCTATGCCTACTATTCCGACAGTTAAATCGACTGATAATAATAAATGTCATATTCTTCACGTTTAATGTCCGTTGGAATTTCTATTTCCACAGACGTGCCGTAACGCTGCATACGTATCTAAACTTACACACAACTACTGGGTCGCTGCTGGCATTACGAAACGTGTTTGATAAACTAGCCTCCGAGTTCTGTACATGTAAACTCGCGTCATTTTTAATTTCCGTGCAAACATAACGATAAATTTTATATCAAGAACGAAGGAGTCACTTCCTACAGTTCCCAGGAAGTGCTCGCCGAGAATATCGGACATTACTGACGATATGTGAAGCCTGCCTGCAAGCAGTGGGGCATCACTTCGAACAGCTGTTGTGCTTTAAGGACCAAATACTCAGTCTACACTGAGTGGTGACCACACATGTTCCTTGTTAGCAGATACGGCAGGGAAGCGCAATTGGTGTTTCCTCTGTAACTCTGCTGCGTTGAACGCGGGAAACCTGCAATGTTCGAGTGTACTGGAATGTTTGATAAAACATAAAGAATAAAATAATCTACATATAAGTCTCATTCGTAACATTTTTCAACATTTTCAACATTTATTTGTCTGTTTTGTTTGTTTGTGTAAAATATTTCATTTTTTCCTAGTGCTTCTGATATAATGAAAAATGTCTGTTCCAGAACTGGGGAGATTATGCAGGTCTCAGCCAGGCAGTTGCAGTTTACGTAACGTATGCTAGTGACGTGCTCCTGATCTGCTGGTTTGGAGATCAGCTGACACAATACGTAAGAAAAATTGGCTTACTTTAGCAGTTGTACCCATGTGAATAATTAGCACATAGGTGCAATCAAATATTTCACCGATAAAAGTTTATTTACATTTCCGAAACTTTGAGGCACTTCCCAATACACCATGTGCGACGCTATTATGCTATCATTTTCTACACGCTGTCGATGCCCTACAATAACTCCGATACCGACGTTATCAAATGAAAAGGCTGTGGACAATACCACGTATAGCTGGCCATGAGGGAGAAAATGTTTAAATTGTTGTACTGTCGCCATCGGATGCCAAGGAAAGCTAATATATTTCAAGTAACTTTCTTTGCCATCCAAGGAGGAAGAAATGTAAATATGTACCTTTAGACTTTTTGTTAATATTTTTAAACAATAAATTAATGAAAGCCTAGGCGATTTCCATCAATTCCGAAATCTCCTAAAATGTCTGCCATGGAAATATACATTTCGTAGTTCTGTAGATCATGACTTCTTCATTCTCAAGCCGTTAGGATCACAATGTGGAGGAACCTCAAAAAAATCCCTCATATCCGCCTTTGAGCAGTGAGGCCCTTTCTCCACTCCCCGAACTTCGACAGCGAGTCTTTGTCAAAAACTCAAACCATGATTAAACATGATAGGATATCCAACATGTTAATCACGCGAAGAATAGACACTGCTTTGCAATTTTATCGCTACAGACTTACTTATTTTTCGCTGGTGTTCGACAACTTTCCTGGCTAGGAATAGAAAAAATCATCTTCACTATTTCATTACGTAATAAGTTTAGTCACACAAAATACGAATAATATTATTACTTTTATATAAGTGGACTCTTATTTTTGTTTAGCGTCGTATGAGATATTTTGGTCAAAAATAGGGATCATGATTCTAAAATAATCTCACTAATTTTGGCATTAAGATACATTTTTCTCTGTCTAATTTCAATGACAATAGTGCTGATTTTACACCTCAGTATTCTTCGAAGTTGTGTGTGAAGATCTGGGAAATATGGAGGCCTCCAAAGCATACGTTTTCAATTCCTGTGCTAATGAAACTAAAGAGGTAAAACAAAGGCTGTCCAAAGTAGATCGGTCATCCTCAACATGACACTGTCCAGAATAACGTACACCTACATTCGTTAAACAATAACCTACACGGATTCAAAGGAGAGGGTAGGGCGTGAAAATTTGTGTGCCAGCACACACAAAAAAGGAATGATACAAGGAATGGTGTTTTGTGGACATGCCAAGTGCAGACAGACATCTGTGTGTACTGCCGTGCATTGAAGAATATTAGGTTCTCAAAGCATTTTAAAATAATTTTTGAACGTCTTAACTTACGGGATGCGTGACATTTGGTACTTTACGTTCTCACAAAAACATCTGCAGCAATGTATCTAGAAACACAAGAATTGTACGCCCACAATCATAAATCAGTGTGCGGTTAGCAATTAAATTACTAACAAGTAATCTTTTGCTTCAATCAAGCTAAGAAAACACAAAATACTGATGTAAAACGGTAAGCAGAAAGCGACCTACATAATGGGAATGGTTCCAAAATTTCACGAAAGTGACACGGCCTGCTCACTTGAAATCATCACGGACACACTGAAGTTGTCCCAAGAAGCGGTGTGATAAATCACCTTGATATGATCCTATAACTCGACGTTAGTTCGCAAAATTACTGCCCTGGGTAAACATTTTACAACGCAAATATCAGGCAGTACTCCCCGCTTACCAGGCAGTCGCTATCGTGAATGTATTGCAGCAACGCTAAAATGCTCTTAAAATATTCACTCTGAATTTTTCAGGCAGAGAGTGCGAGAGACGCGGCTTTCGGGTGCGACTGGGTGGGAACTCCTGTCCCATTTCAGCGATGTCTGATGTTCATCATCGCTACAGCTAACAAGCAGTTCCACCTGACAGCGGGGAAGTTTGTTCCCGTGACAAATGTGACCATGAAGAATGTAAGTATGTATGCATGTATGTATGTATGTATGTATGTATGTATGTATGTATGTATGTATGTATGTATGTATGTATGTGTGTGTACGTATATATGTATGTATGTATGTATGTATGTCCATATGTATGTAATAAGGTAATCACATCCAATACCGTATGTAATGCTTCATATCACTTGACGTGTGAAGGAAAAGAAATTGCCTAAAGGGTTACATTTGAAAATATGACATTCTCTACGCCATCCTCAGTGCCATGCTAATCATTATGCAGAACAGAACATCATGCTAAAAGTTTTGGAAATTTTTAAAATTTCTCTAATACGTAAAGAAAAATTGGAACAAAATTCAGATCAAACAACGTGCGAGACTTTCCAATCAGGTTTGTGTACAGTTCTCCAAGTCACGAATCCTAAAACATTAATACGATTACTACTTTGTCACTTGCAACACAAACATCTTTCTTATGCATTTTTATCTTCTGTATATACCGTTCCCTCTTATACTTTATACAAACGCTTGCGTAGGCTCTTAGTTGCATACTACGAATAATGCAGAATTAGACTTACAGAAAAGGTAACCTGACTTCTATGCGCAGCATCAAGGCATGTCAGTCTGTGGAGGTATGGATACTGACACAAGATGACAGCTTTACCCCCTAAGACAAGTCCATAACAGTACCCACCAAATACGAGACTCGATATGCCGCAGGGTCAGGCTGCATGCTTCAGACAATAGAAAATTATTTGTCACAGTTGATAATGGAACTACAATGCCTCGTGTTTACACTCCGTACACTGTGTACTACACCGACTGACTATCCCAGATCACATAATTCCGACTGCACACGTACATTAAATATAAGCCGAACAGTATTTACAAAGGTCAATCCCCATATACATAAATTACACTAGCAACAGACTGGAGAAACACCATGTCTAAAGAAATTTTGTAATTACAAAGCGTCTTAAAAACCATCGTACACTTACTGCCTCTAATAATCCACGAATTGCAAGACATTTCTGATCTATTTTGTGTAACCACTTGATGTCACAGCTATTTTCATAAACGCCTTGACTTCCTACACATTTAAGGACGCACACGTCTCTTAACGAATTGTTTGTCTGTGGCAGATAATGCAAGAGACGGTCTCCTTCTTCATGTTTCTGCTTCAAATGAAGGACAAGAACGGGGAGACAAAACAAGGATAATGAAGAGGAGATAAAAACACCAAATTTTAAAATCACTGACGTCTATGAACCTCTCTACGTGTACTCTTAAAAAATATCTGGATTGTAAGCTTAGATAACTTATTAATCATGCACAAATTAATAGTTTATTATTACAGTCACATCATATTCACTGTTTGAACATCACATCAAAACTCAGTCGTACATTCAAGTTATTGTCTACATTTGACAAAAGCGCTATACGTAAGAAGGTCTCGGGGTCGATTCCCGACATTTATATAAAACTTCCGGCCCCACTATGCCCTGGGGTCGATCCAGCCTCTAACAGAAATGACTACCAGGAATATTTTCTGGGGGGTAAAACGCCGGCGCGTAGGACTGACAATCTTACCGCCTCCATACGCAGACTGTCTTGAAACCTGGGAACCTCGACCCCCTGTAAACCTAACGGCCTGTACAGCCCTATACAGGAATTGCATTACCTTTTCCCAAACAAAAACACATACGTTGGAGAAAATTTAGTGTATATAAACAGGAGTCTACATTTCTGCGTAAATTTACCCTAAACATCAGTTAATGTTTATACAAAACATCTACACAAAAAATATTACATGCTTATTTTCCCAGTTTAAATTATTCAAAACATCTTAATTTGCAGACGTGACTATCGAAACGTGTTACATTCCTCCGTCACTTCTTTCAAGCAATGCGAAATAACAGACTTTCTCGCAAATATGACAACAGGCAACGGCAAATATACAGAGTGTCCAAATGGAAATCTTAAAACATCTTAACTTTTTATGCATAGAAAGTACACAGATTACAAGTTAAGTATAATTCCAGCTTCAGCCTGTGAATAGACATGAAAAGGTACACTATTCTTCCCAGTTTTATAAATAGAGTACAAACATCTAAAAGTCACGATTGGACAAAGGAACCGAGAATGCGCAATGCAGTCAGTATAATCGGCTTTCATATCAGACTACTTTCATTACATTTAGAGCTAAATGCATGAAAACGACGAGTATATATCATGTTTTTGAATGATGGAAAATTATAGTATTTCCACATTTTATAAAAGCAGCAGGAAGAAATTACGCTACAAAGAAGTTAAGCTATTTTCATAGTCAACAAGATAACGGTAACGTCACAGTACAGACACCTGGTAATACTGTGTTTTAACGGAACCTACAATGTTTTCCACATATTTTGTGTGACCTGATTCAGTGCTGAATATAACATACACTTACAAACAACAAGGTGTACCCTAGTGAAATATAGACGGCACATACGTGTGCATTAAGAAGAAATTAAATGAAAAGCCACATGTAGCAACAAGAAAAAAATACAATAGAAAACACAATAAATTATTATATCAGGGAAACACTGTGTCAATACTGATTCCCAAATGTAAAAACCCCTCTGTAGGCTACCTGCTTACAGCAAATTACTCGAAAACTTCCACCCGAAAGGAAGAGCAAAAGGACCAATAAATGAACAGATATCTTAAAGCTTGCTGGAACCTGATACCAAACAAAACATCACAAACTGTCAACAAAAAAAAGAAGATAGGACACACTGAGTCATGGAACGTGTAGTTATATTTGTACGTATACAAATGTAGTTGCAAACAGTGTTATGGGGCAGTTATATTCATTACACGATCTTTATAATATAATTTTAAAATAAAAAATAAATTATATATAGCCTCAGGGACAGCCCCCCCTCCCCCTCCAAAGCGAAAAAAAATTCTGGTTACGCACCTGGTGTTAGGTACAGGTTGTACGCAACAATGAGATGGTATTATGGTAAAAAATGTTGAGAAACAATAAAAATTCTGCACAAAATTCAACACATTTACTTAAACTGAAAAATACAGTCAAAGCAAAGGTAACTCAGTATGACACTAGCCTACCAACAGCAATATATGTTTCCGTTCCAAACAAAGTATTCCAAACCCATGAGACTGGCAATTTAAGCAAACAGTTGGAAGAGCCATCAGTGCATTCTTCATGTGACCGCAAATTGCAGTCTGTGCATTGAATCCACATTTCTCTGGAGGCGCCACGATAGAGGCAGGAAGTATCCTCAGAGTCATCATCATCTGTGTCGTCTGCATTTTTGGATTTTTTTTTTTTTTTAATTTTTGCCCTCTGCTCTTGTGAATCTCTCTTTAGATACGTGTCACGCTTCTCTTTCTTATATTTTAGGTCCAGTTCTTCGCACATTTTCTCCGAGTCTTCTGGTGCACTGGGTATTTATAGCTGCAGTGTAGAGGGAAGTTCAGGACAGCCACGCCTTTCTGCTTGCAGTAGTATATTGCCCGTATGGAAAAACGAGAATCATGGTTGTCTAGCAACAGAACCACCCACCTCTCTGTAGAAGGCTTAGCATCTGCCACGAAATGTTTTACATATCTTACACAATGCTCCTTCGTCATCTACCCAGCTGGATGGACGTACAGTTTGTTCAGTGACAGGGTCAGTGAGGTGCTTTTACCTCACCGCCCCTCCCCCTTTTGCAGTATCATGCCAAAATCCGAAAAGAAATCTGAAAATCCTTCGCCGCTTTCCTGTTGACCTTCCACGTTTCCGCAGAGTTCTCACAGCTTGTAGCAGAACTTAAGGGGTGTATTTCTCTCATCTGACTGCTTCTTGCAAGTATGCATCATTTAACTTCTTGAAACGAAGATCAAAATATCAGACTGGTAAACAATTGACGAAACAATTTACTAAACGAAAGCGGGGAAAATTCACACACTGAGCCAACAAGCCCCGCGTTGCCTGTGCCGACCTGCGCCGTCCCCACTTTCTCATGTTTCAGACTATACCATCCTCAAACACAATGGAAGTCTACAATTCTCTCTAGCTCCAATGTTAGGGAAAAGGAGGTACCATTCATGGGTGGCACAATGCCACACGTAGCTGCAACCAAACTGTAAACACAAAATATTTATACTGCGATGAAAAAATTAATTCCTGCGCTGGAAAAAATAAAACACCAGACCACGTTTCAGTCATAGCTCAGAAGACACTGATGCTTGCTGCCAGCTCTCAGGAGAAGCTACTGAATAGTACAAATTGCCAGGTGCTGCTATCCTGCGCCGTCTTTGGGAGTTATTGCCTTTTTGCCAACTTACCACCGTAGCAAACTAGCCCCCTCACCCAAACCACTTAAAATTCCTCTCTTCTTCTTCTTCTTCTTCTTCTTCTTCTTCTTCTTCTTCTTCTTCTTCTTCTTATTATTATTATTATTATTATTATTATTATTATTATCCTTCTGCTCCTTCTTATTCTCCTTCTCCTCCTCCTCCTCCTCCTCCTCCTCCTCCTCCTTCTTCTTCTTCTTCTTCTTCTTCTCCTTCTGGATTCCAAGAGGTATCTCAAACGCATTGCTCCCTCACTAAATCAGCTGCCTTAAATCAGTAACACAAATATGTGTGTTTAGCACTGTGTAATTTCTTTGAAGTCCGGTTTGGATATACCGCCTTGTTTTTAGTGTAAGCAGTCTGTCTTCTAATACACCTGCAACGAGTTGACTGTGAATGACGTCGCACTGTTGATGCTTTCGCAATGGAACGTAAAAACATTGCTCTCGTTACATTTACCACGTGTGCCCACTTGTAACATATCGAGAAAAGCTGCGCAATTTAACCAAAACATGTCAATTGAATTCACATCCGATAACAACAAGGAAGGTTTTACATACGTTTGTTGTTACCTTCAGGGTTACGCGATAAATATTTCCCGGAGCGCAGAATATTGCAATTATTTATGTTTATTTTGAGACAATGCCACAGGGTAGTTATAAAATAAAAGGATTTGGGTACAGGTTAACACCCATTAAAGAGGAAAACTCGACAGCATTGCCCACATTCAAGCAGATTCGCAGGCCGTGAAAGAATGATTCAAAATACATGAGTTCCAGACGTGATTAGAGGAAACGGAAATCGCTGGAACCGGTGTACAAATTCCAGTCGAGATTATTTGAAGCAGTCAGTGCCGACCTGTAGCTACCGTAAACTTACAACTATTAAAATGTCGCAGTCCGGGAACTTCCGTCTCGCACTCTGTATTGATGTTATACAACACGGCCTGATTAAAAAATATTATTATGTTAAATGTAACGTCTTCCCGTGCATATATATGTATAACATTAATCTTGCGTCAATGTAACATTAATTGGACTATCTCACATCCCCTCCCAACCTGTCAATTACAAGTTTGTAAATCCACAATTCACAGTCACACAGAAGCCTTTGATGACGTCAAACATGCAGACTCCGCAATGCAGTTACAGCCCTTCAGGTGTCAGTGGATTAACATAGCATTGTCACAAGAGACCAAAGAGAAGTAATTTTAATTTCCCTCGCACATGAACAGTCAAGTCCGGATATGGAAATTGGTACAGAAGATGTAGCTAAATATCACTGTTCTTCTCATAAACAGAACGTGGCAGGGAAGAGAGGTAAATACAGGGCTTTGATAGGAATAACTCAACAGAGCACACAGCCTGAAAAACTTCACGTCCATGGGAGAAAAAGAGGAAAATGAACCTTCAAGAAAAAAGGCAGTAGTGTGAGGACTGTATACATCGGGGATAGCTGCAGACAAGCAGTGGGCTGATATCAATTCCATAACGAGCATTCGGGTTACACACAACGCGGAGCAATCATTTTCCTTTGAACCACTTTTTCTCCATAGTCAGTATAGCGACTCGCTACAGGATGGACGGCCCGCGGATCAAATTCCAGTGGGGGCGAGATTTTCCGCATCCGTTCAGACCGATCCTGTGGCCCAAATAGCCTCCTGTGCAATGGGAACCCGGTCCCTTTCCAGGGGGTAAAGCGGCCGGGGCGTGATATTGACCACCCACTACATATAGCGCCGAGGCTAAAGAAAGAGTACAGCTATACATATACTCCCCCTACGGGACTTCATGTCATGCTCTGGGGTAAACTTCAACTTCTCACTGTTTTCTCAACATCTACTCTGGCCCATGGACGTAGCTAAAGAGTAAAGAGTAGGCAATTTCTTAGTTAAGTGCGTTGGCTTCTTCTGCCCTCTATATTACAGAAACTTCGGCTTATTTTACATTTTTTATACCTTTCTATGTGGTTACGAAATTCATTGTAAACAGGACGGACTTATCTTATACCTTAGAGTTTTTGACACACAATGAATCACGCAAATCACCGCGAAGGGTAGGAAGCACATCACAAGTTTAAACAAAGTGAATCCCCAGATGAAGGGAGTGTTTAAATTACTACAGCACATTACATAACTGTACAGTCAGTCCTATCAATTTAGTCCGTGTTCCATTGATATGTATAAAGGCCTTCAACGAATTTATAGTTTTAATATGACTGTTCTTGAACCAATTGGAGCCAGAGTGGGAATTCGGCAAGTCACAACACGTAACTCATACTAAAACATCCCCTGTTACTCAATGTGTGCTGTCCCAACTTTGTTCACTGTTTCGTCACAGAAAGTTTGACTCGTTCTACAAATGACCTAGTTTTTCACTTCTCATTTTTATACATTACAAGTTCTCTTATTGATTTTATGTTCTTTAGGAGGCAATATCTTTGACATAACAGGAAAAGAAACGGACGGTCTAGTTTCAGTGCTCTGATCTGTTGCAAGCAGTCGGTACCAACATGCAGCTGTCTCAGTTGAAGATCGCTTCGGCATGGCCATCACAACGGTTAGTGTTTGGTTCCTGCAAATCGGAATGTTGGCAACAATGAGTTAGCGATGATATGTAGAAAATGAAGTGATGTTGCTTCTCCTGCGCAGCCCTATTGTTTTAGACAATCAATCAGTGTCACGCGGTCTGCTGACAAAAATATCGAACACTTAGGAGGAGCTTTACGTCGATACAGTAAAATCTGCTATATGCGGTATTGGATTATCCAGATATATCTATTCACTGGCAAATGGACAATGAGAACAATTACATTTCACTCTTGCATTAAACTGCAGCACCGGCACCTATTGCGAGAATTCCACCGTCTCAGGCGTTGCACCCGTTACCCCGAGTGGTGGTCACATACTGTTGTGTGGTACTATCAGTTGCTTTATTGCCTTCGCCTGTTACAGAGTGTCACAGTGCAGAGCCTGGAATATTTCACTTTTGTCGTGGAACCGGATGGAAATAGCGGAAAAGAGTACTGTTAAGGGATAAAGGCAAAATAGACATATGTAAAAGAACTCGGTGTTGCGAAAACCATACCAAGTTAATGAAAGAGTGTTGTATAGGATCTTCGACCATCTACGATGTACGAAAGAAGAAAGACGAGCTGCTGAACTTATCGTCCGCCACTGAAACGACCAAGGCCACTACCCAACGCCATGTTCTATATTAACCCAAGTTGGAGCAGCCTGACGTAGTGCTGTGCGAGAGGTTTAAGAATGAACGCCCTGATGGCGCACCTAATTCCGGACCAATGCTAACAGAAAAAGCTGAAGCTTTGTATACAGAACTGGAGCTTAGGAGGAAAATTCCGATCCCGGCAAACTTTTGGTCACGGAGGTGCCGGATATCGCAGGTTTTACTGTAATATTCAAACTTTATACGAGTTCCCTGTCGGGGTAATTTCAACAAAATAAGATAGGCAACGTAAGCATAAGGTAACATTGTGACGGGTTGGCGTAGTCTTTACACACTTCCTTCTCACTTAAAAAAATGATACAACTTGTCTCAAAAAGAACATATTTATGGCGATTACTAACGCCGCTAACCAACTAACTAACCAACTAACTAACATAATCCATGGAGCACAGGCCTTCTTCAGAAGCTAACAGTTTCTCAGTTGGTAAAGAAATTCCCCCATTTTATAGAACCCGGGGTTTCATTACCGCATGCACATAAAGCCGCCACCAGTTCCAATTCCGAGCCAGCTCAATCCAGTCCATACCCCAATCCAGTCCAATTTATTATTATATTCCCATCTACGTCTGAGTCTCCCAAGTGGTTGCTTTCCCTCAGGTCTCCTCACCAAAATCTTGTATGCAACTCTCTTTTCCAACAGACGTGCTACATTCGCCTCCCATGTCATTCTTCTCGATTTTATTACCCGAATAATATTTACTGTCCAATTTTAACAATAAAACAGTGTCCGATATTTCGGAAACACTTAGATTAAAGGGGTCTAAAATATAGGACACCTTAAATAAAAACCAAAGTACTTTTTACTGTCGCACCTGACAACAAAACCTAATTCGTTTTCACGTAAAGTGCCCGATATTTTGTACCCATTTAAATAAATTCGAATATTACCGAAATATCCTCTCACAAATTCCCACAATAAAATTTCACTAAAATCTGTCCAGTGAAAGACGCGCTGATACATTCGGTCAGACGGACGAACACGAAGCGCAATGCCCTTACTTTCGACTATGCAAGTGATCAAACAGATCTCACGTGGCAGCCGAAGTAAAGATTTCGGTGCCACCTGAATCACTGGAGTGATGAAGCAGCGGTCTGTTTTGTCTTCAGCCACTAGGACTCGTTAAACAGGTTTGCATCTGCCAATGGCATGTAATTTCGTCACCACGCACGCCATCATATGCATTTCGTGTAGATTATTCAGCAGCATTTAGAAGTTTTCCTAAATTTGCATTTATGCTGTTACCACTACAGCTAAAGGAAATATGCACCCCGTGGAAACAATTAAATAGGCATTGGATCGTTTTGAACACCAGGGCATTACATCAGGTTGTAGGATATAAATAATCTAACTCCTGTCATTTGTAGACGTGGTATCAAACAGGCACATCAAATTGTGAAATTCATATAGGTACAAAGATAATTCGCCATTACCAATCGCACACAATCAATATTTTGTTAACTCCTGTGTTTCAGAAAGTTTGGACCGTTATACAAATTTCTGTGTTCTACTTTCATTGCGAGAAACGACCGTCTGTTCCACTTCTTACCTTGACTTATGACAACTTCTGTCATCGATTTTAATGTTTTAGAAGGTAACGCATGTGGCGCAACAGACAAATGAACAGATCTGAGAATTCTGGACAGGCACGATATGGTTGAACTCTGGGCCACACTTCAACAAGAGACGAGGGTTCACAGTCAACAGATTCAGTACAGTAGATAAATAAGTAACGGTATTCCTGCTTCTGTAACAGCGAGTACCGGAGATTGCAGTAAGAGACTTTTCATGTTCTCCGTTAAGTCTTTACAAATAAACAAAATTTCTTAAAATCTCGCTAGGCTTATGTCACCAATCACAGCAAGCACATATAAATGTGTGTGATTTCGGGCTTCTGCCGAGGTGTAAATGAGATCTGCCGTCTTTCGGGACTTTCGGCAGCATCAAACGGTAGATTCGTACTGACGGTTCGGTACAGCCTATCCGTCCCACCTTCAGGGATCAAGCAGGCCAATACTGCGTGACCCTTGAAAATGGAACCCAAAGGATATCCCGAAATGTGACTACTAAATTACCTTTTATCGACGAGTAAAATCCCACAACAGAGTATAACTCAAATACACACTTCAGAAAAAGGTCTCGCGCTCTATATCTCACTCGAAAATACGATTTCTTTTCGTTCAAGCAAGGTTATTTAAGAACAAAAGCTTCCAGACGCATTTCATATTATGATCCCAAAGACAAAAATAACATTTCTTTGCCAAATGTTAATATATTTAAAATATATATATATATTCAACGTATATATCTGTATTAAATTCACATCAATAGGTGCACTGACGTAAGATTTATATAGTCAGCACTCTTTAGTAAAAGACGACTATAGTGTAAAACATTTAAAAACCGATAATTTGAAAGTTTGACTATTGCAAGTTAAAAGTCGTGGGCAATACAAAACTCTGACACTTCAGATTCAGGTCCGTCCACTTTTTCTTTTCCCTTCACGAATCGCCGCCTTGTGCCTTTTAACACCGCCTTGCTTAGTGCATGCTTATTGGCGTGCAAAAGCAAGACAATTACTGTTTGTATTCAGCTCTTCCGTTCGAAAACATAAAAGGCGCACATCAAAGCTGGGAAAAAATTCAACCGGATAACACAGGGTCGTCACCCGAAGAGTCCCATTTAAATTTTTCTTGTTAACCCTTTTCTTCGCTCTTCCACACTACATCTCAAAACGCATTGCTCCCTCATTAACTGACCTGTATTAAATCAAAACCCAAACACTTGTGTTCCTCATTATGAAATGTCTGTTAGTTACTGCTTGTACCCTCAACTTGCTTTATACATAAGCATTTTTTATTCTAACAAAGCTGTGGCACTTCCGCGGCGGAATTTTACAGAATTCCTCCTGCTACATTTTCCACGTGTGTCCACTTGTAATATATCGAGAACCGCTGCCGAAGTTTGCTGTAACTTGTGCGCAAAACGAAACTGAATTCAAGTCGGATAAAAATAAGGAACGTTATACGTGGGTTTATTCTGGTACCTTGAGAGTCACGCGATAAATGCTTATCGGAGGGAAGAATATTTCAGTCACACAGTTCAGTTAAAATGTAACCAGCATTCAATACATAAAAAATTAAAAAATAAACATCAGCGTTTTCCTTAAATTTCACCAAATTGTGAATTCATTTGTCGCACACCGAACTAGTTCCGTTGCTTCTATGAAATTTTACAGAAAATCATGCCTCAAAATTTGAACGTAATGTTATTACACCAAATTATCAAGCAATTAACAAATTAAGAATTCTGACGTACTAACTTTGATCTCCCATTAATAATGCAGCTTAGCACACTATCGATCACGGTCGGTCAGGGAAATCGTTACCGCCACTTGAAGCGCTCAGTGGCATGCGTAACGTTCCGACTTACAGTCGTGCTGAAGCAGTCGGAAAGTAACGACCGCGGACTGGGCACAAATTTCAAACATATTTTAAAATTAAAGTTACTTTACGTTCATACATATTATATCTATATGGAGAGCGAAGACACAAAAATCAAGAACCTGAAAGAGAGTCGTTTTGGCTCAGTTATTTTCCTGCTCAGACTGGGGGGAATTCCGTTTCAGATGAAGACAATATCGACTACTTACGCAGTGTACATGACAACAGCGACTGTCTGTGCTTGCACTACATATCTAGGGATGTTAGCTGATGTGTACGTACACATGGACGATTTGGGACACTCCATGACGAATATGCGTGTACTGATTCCGGTCACGAATATTATGTGGATTTATACCTACTGCAGGTACGTAAGAACACTGGCAACCGCAACTGCAGCACACAAGTACTTGTTTACGAAACACAGCATTACAGTTTCAGCAATGACATAAAATCGACACAAATGTGGTAGAGAATTACGACTCCAACACAACGGTCTTTATTCCGCACATTAACTAGGCCTACGTATTTCAGGCTAGGCAGTCTCTACGCTACAGCACTAACGGGTTTTACTAAGGGTACGAAGAACATACGGACTGCGTGCTGTTTACTTGCGGCTAGGGCTAGGCCACTCTGCAGAAACAAGTCGGAGTGCGAAAATATACTAGAGGCGGGACTTCAAATTTACCCCGAAACTAACCGCAATTTATTGGCCTATGTACAGAGACAAAATGATCGAAAAATATCAAATATGAGATCACATAATATGTTTCGGTACCTCTGGCCAAATATCCGGTCAGGAAAAATACAGAAACTCACTAAACAGAACAGTTACAATATGCCTTGAAAATATATTTACTACTAAATATATTGTTCATCATTTCACAACAGGAAACCAAACGCTTCGTCCCGTTCTTAGGCCATTTTTTCACATTTACTCGACTTTCTATCGTCATTTGGTTTGTTTTTCTCAGACTGCAACAACACAGCATTGAACGTGCAATGGACCTAACAGACAGCTTCACGTGGGAAGATCTGCCGACCAGAGACGCTGACACCGGCCACTTGAGAGCGGCAGGATGGATCCCGCGTATTAACACGTTCAGTTTGCGTGCTGCTGTTGTAGTCATACTGTTTCATTTCGTCCAATCAACAATCCGCATCGTGACAAATCACGAAACGGTTTTCGTAGCGTGGTATCCTTTCGACTGGACTGTTTCACCGTTCTATGAACTGGTTAACATCTCACAGGTAACAATTTCTCAACAGTAAATAACACAAACTTTTCTTCCAAACTCTTCTTATACTTTTCATAATTTAACATTTTCATATACCTTACCTTCTTGCTTTCCTAGTTTTCACGACACTCTCAATTTTTCAGACATTATAGCGGTGAACGGTGGTAAAGTTATTGATAAGAAATTCGAAACAGTTTGGTATGACGCGTTCATGTCCAGATCTGGACGCTATTCCTGAATTTTGAAGGGAGTAGGGAAACTCAGAAATTGTCAGAATTGTCACTGTTAGATCAGATCCATCTGAACACAAATCTACAGTGATATCGCAATACAGAGTGTTGGAGTAACCGCTCTGATAATAGCTCAGATTCTTTAATGTAAAACTGTACAAAGATAATTATTCAAGGTAACTGGAGATAGATGTCACAGGAAAGAATGACGTGATGTATCAAGGTCCTGCGCGATACTGAAACTAACGAGGCCACAAAAAAAACACCAAAGAACAGACCAATTATAACAGTAAATTCATAATTATTAACGAAATATTAACACCCTTGCCACTTGAATATCATTACACACGTCGAACATCATGTGATTCGTTACATAAACTGCTATAGGAGATGAGCAACTAACAACCGAAAGACACGCACGGACAGCTGATTATACCGATATGAGTTGTTGTTTTAGAACTAACACTCCTTCAATATCGTGCTTTCTATGGCGTTGTTCACTTAATGTCTTAGAACGTAGCATGCGTCTGACAGATTAATTTACCTTCAGAGCTTCGACTACATGCTGCTTCCGTCTGGCGACCGGCCGCACAAAGCAGGAACCGGAACAGTACAAAAGCGGGTAAACATAAATTCGCAGTTATGATGATAAAATCACTTCACGTGTAATAAAATGCTCCGTTCCACATACTGTGGCCTGTACCAGCACATACACACATATTTATAATTTTAATGCAAACCGTCCTTGTAGGTATGCACACGCAAAAGCATAATTTACTCTTATCAGTACCGCAGTCACAAAAGCACATACACTTGCGATACGTAACCAGGCTACCGGTTTCAGCTCCAACAGACATCACCTGGCGTATGACACCAAATGTAATGTACAGGACTGACAATGGTTCTTTACATTAGTACAGCCGCACATACACCCACATCTTACGGTCTGAATACACATTTTATAATCACATTTTTATACTTACGTGTATTTATATATTACATCTCATATATTTACATTTTAAAATATAGACGTCTTAGGCGGCACATCTTTATACCGCCATACACTTTATGTACGCCATTGTAAATAAGAAGGAGTTTTTCCTCTTACAAAATGCGTGGAGTTTGATTTTCATAGTTTTCTGTCATGGCCTTCTGATGGCTCTTTCAGCTAAAACCGGTAGCCTGATTAGGCATTGCAACTGTACATGTTGGTTGTGATTGTACTACTGGTAAGAGTAAAATATACATTTAATACAAAAACTAATACAAAAATCATTTAGGCCAATAGACTAAAATCCTCAGTTCGTTTCAATCTTAATATTTCTAATGTTGTTTCTTTGTTTATACTCACGGTTCACATTTAGCAGCCTCATTTCCTTTGACAGACGACATTAGTGTAATTAGATTCTTGAAAGTACTCAGATACTGTTTTTACTGAAGGACGTAGGAACGCTTTCTCTTTTACTGGATGGGTTGCCAGCCCATCGCAAACCCCGATAATCTCGAGGACCAGTGGGTTACTGCTTAATCTGGCTTCCCACCTTCCACCTCTGCGGCATTGCAGGCCCTGTCATTAGATACGTCACCGCCCGCACAGCTGTGAGGGTCATCTGAAGCAAGGACCCCCACACTATTAAAGTGATAATTACAGTAATCAGAGAAAAACGGGAGTAACACAAACAATGTTCGAAAGACTGTAAAATCATATGTCGAAATGGTATGGACACGTACTACGCATGGAGAATAACAGAGCCCAAAGTCATTAATGACATGGTCACCGGCTGGAAGACGATGACGAGGAAGGCCCAAATAAAAGGGGACAAGAAAAAGGAAAGGATGATGAGGCAGAGGAATTCAGCACCTAACGACGTAATAAACCAGCAACTACGGCGAAAAGCAATTGAGAATCAGTAACCGGTGGGCCACTGGAAAACAGACACAAGTACACAGATGGAAAGGATACCACAAAACTTCACAAAGTGATTTCACTTAAAATCCAGCCCCTTCCAAATTCAATTCAAACAGAAATTAATGCCGTTTTCTACTTCTTCTGAGTTTCGTGCCACAAACCTAATGCACATTTTGTAGCTTCTGAAATTCAGCACATAAAAGTCCTTTGTACATAGATATTAGTTTAGGCTGCATTCCTCAATGGCCTCAATTACACATAAAAGAATTTTGTACTTTTTCACATTCTTGCAGTGCTTCACATCACTACTAATACTGGGAATAAACTACGGCTTCCTGTCTCTGTGTGCTGCTCTGATCGCCGTGGGCTGTGCTCAGTTCGAGAAGCTGAAGGCGGCCATATTGGATATCAGACAGGAACACATCACGCCTTACCACGGGCAGGAATATGAACACGTTCATACAGCTGCAGACTGTGACTTGCAAGCTAAGTTAAATGCGTGCATTCGACACCATCAGGACATAATGGCGTAAGTACATAAGAAAATAATAAACACATTGGTTTCACAGCAAATGGAGGAGAAGTATTTATAATGTCGTTACCAAACCTCATTTCAGAAAGTGAAACAGAATCCATCGTGAACCAAGTCTGTCTGTAACTACTTCTCATATGTATAACAAATACAGCCTAATCTCACACAATTAAAATCTAATGTAATAATGCCCAGTAGAAATATCTTCCCCAGCAACCTCACTGCACGTGTTCTTCTCACGTACAGGTACATGCAGCAACTGGAAGATGCACTGACGGTCTCTCTCTGTGCGGCCACCTTCTGACTTTACTGGTCTCAATGTGCTTCGCTGCTTTTTCTGCAGTTACGGTACAGTATAAGAATTGTTGCATGATGTATCATTAGAAGATAACACCTTCCGACATGTGACGCCGTGTGGTTTTGGAGATACAATAAACACCCTAGCACAATTATCACGGCAAATCATTCAAAGATTTTCTTCATAATCACTAAACTGGAAACTCCGTCCCTCATTCAACAAACTTGAAACATTGATTTCAACATACATAGAGTGATCCGACAAGAGTTACAGAATGCAACGAGGAAACGCTCCACGCTTTGGTTGGGGTCAAGTGTTTACTGTAAGCAGCGAGCAGCTGGCAGCAAGCACTGATCGCACTCACAGGAGAATTCGCTTTGGAAGCGGCTATGGACCTGTCGAAAGACGAACTTCGCAATTAATTAAGAATCTGAAGTGCTGAACGCATCGTCATTCTGTATCTAGAAGGGATCCGTGTGGATATTCTATAAAACAACAGGTCATATTCTTAATAACACATCATTCAAAGCTTTACCGGGAACAGGTACTTTCCGTACTTAACACCTACCTTTCTGCGAAGTAGCTAGGTGAAGTAACCATTTCTTTCTCTCAATTCGACCTTCCAGCTGAAATGTCTCGGTAATACAAGAACACATCTCTCTCCTTGTACCTTACTCGACAGGCCCTTACGCGTCCAAGAGCTCGAGGCACCCAGAATTTCTAGCAAATGACACATGAAACTTGTACGGATGTGAGTCTTTGGCAACGGCCGATTTTACCACGAGGAAACATCCCTAGTACTCCTTTCTGATAGAGGCTGAGTCGGCCCGGCAGCCACAGTGCGGCTGTAAGAATTGGGTCACTAAAAAAACGAAAGACCCATCGTGGGTACAAACAGTTACCGTCCACACAAACACACACGCAAATATACGTACGCACAAACAGTATAAACCAAAGACATACACATTTTTATGCCGCAAACCAAATCTTATACGGTAATTCGATCTGTGAAAGGACTTGCCAAACCCCATACTGTGTTCAGGTGGCAGGCAGGCTACGTGCGCTTTTAGCCTGCTGTAGCCGGCCCCAACGTATAGGATGTGCAAGGTGAGGCTTGTCACATTTCACACACACACACACACACACACACACACATATCAGTCAAAGCGTTCCTACACACACGATAGCAGTACCTGTTCCTAAATCACGCCGGACAACAACAGTCCTACAGTACAGTCCGGTGCTCTACGTCACACAGCTGTGTTACTGTGTTTCGGCAGACCGGGCGCAGCATAATGATTTCAAATTGTGGGGATCTTCCTTTCCTTTCATTTTGTTATTATAGTGCATTAAACATTCATGCTTACTATTCACTCAATTAAATCGCCTTAATAATATTAAATGTCATTTCTTCAAGTTGAATGTAAGTTGAAATTTATGTTTACGTAGATAAGCCCTAATACTGCACTGTTATTTACAATTACACACTACTAATGGGTCGCTGCTCGCATAACGAAACGTGTTTGATAAACAGTCCATCACTAGTCTCAAAGTTCAGTACATCTAAACCCACGAAATTTGTAACTGCCCGGCTTACATACAGACAAATTTTATGTAACGAATCAGGGAGTCACTTCCTACATTTCTCAGGACGTTCTCGTTGAAACACCACTTCAAGCAAAGGGGCATCACTTCGAACAGCTGTTGTGCTTTAAGGACCGAATACTCAGTCTATACTGAGTGATGACCACACACGCTCCTTGTTAGCAGATACTGCAGGGAAGCACAATTGGCAGACCTTCAGTTACTCTGCTCAGTTCAACGCGGCAAACTTGCAACGGTTGCGTGCATTATAATAATTAAAAAACATAAACAACAAAATAACCTACATACTAGACTTATCTGTAACATTTTAAACACATTTGTTTGTTTGTTTGTTTGTTTGTTTGTTTGTTAGTTTGTGTGAGATATTTCATTCTTTCCTTGTGCTTCTGATATAATGAAAAATATCTGTTCCAGAACTGGGGAGATTATGTGGATCTGAGTCAAGCAGTTGCAATTTACGTAACGTTCGCTAGTGACGTGCTCCTTATCTGCTGGTGTGGAGATCAGCTGACACAATACGTAAGAAATATTGGATTACTTTAGCAGTTGTACCCATGTGAATAATGCGCTCGTAGGTGCAATCAAATAATTAATCAACAAAACTTTATTTATATTTCTGAAACTTTGAAGCACTTCCTGAAATACCACGTGCGACGCTATTACGCTATCACATTCTATACGCTGTCAATGCCCTACAATAACGGCAACAGCGACGCTGTCAAATGCACACGTTCGGGTTAATGCCGCATATAGCTGGCCATGTGAAACAAAATGTTTAACTTGACACTACTTCAGCCATTGGATGTCAAGCAAAAGTTAACTCTCGTATATTTTCTTTAATTTTCTTGGCCATCCGTGGAGGAAGCAATATAAATATGTACTTTTAGACGTACTGTAAAATTTTTTAACAATAAATTAATGAAAGTCTAGGTGTTTACCATCAGTTCCGAAGCTTCTCCTAACTCTGCCTTGGAAATATACATTGCGTACTTCTGCAGATCATGACTTCATGATTCTCAAGCCGTTACGTACATAATGTGGAGGAAACTCAAAACAGTTCCTCATAGATTAATTTGAGAGGTCAGGATTTTTCTCCACTTCCAGATCTTCGACAGGGAGTTTTTTTTTTTTTGTCAAAAACGTAAACCTGGTTTAAACATTTCATGATATCCTAAACGATAATCTGCTTCACAATTTCACCGCTACAGACTTACTTATTCTTACAAGGGTTCAACAATCTTTCGTCAGAAACAGAAAACACAACTTTAAATAATTCATGGCCAAACAAGCAAAGTCCCATACAATACAAAAAGATATTTTTTTTGTCTTTTTAATAAATGAAACCTTATTTTTGACTAAGGTCGTTTGCGACCTTTGGTCAGAAATAGGGATCATGATTGTGATATGGATGCCACTATTTTTTGGTATTAATCTCAATTCTTCTTTGCCCAATTTCAATGACAGCAATGCTGAATTTACTCCTCAGTATTCTTCGAAGTTGTGTATGAAGATCTGGTATATCTGCAGGCCTCCAACATATACGTTTTCAATTCCTGTGCTAATGAAAGTAAAGAAGTAAAACAAAGATTGCACAAAGTAGATCGGCCTTTCTCATCATGACACTACCTGAATGCTGCAGACCTAAATCCTTTAAACAATAGTTTCCACAGTTTAAAAACTAAGGCAAGGGCGTGGAAATTTGTTCCAGCACACCCAAAAAAGCGATAATAAACGGAATGCCGATTTCTGAAAGTGTCAAGACCATCTGTGTGTACTGCCGTGCTTTGAGCCATATCATGTTCTCAAAGCACTTTAAACGAATATCTGGGCGCCTTAACTTACGGGATGTAAAAACATACTTACGTGCGTGACATTTGGTACTTCATGTTCCCACAAAAACATGTGAAACAGTATAAGTAGAAACACAAGAATTGTAGGCCCCCAGTTACAAAGGAGTGAGTGGTTAGCAATTATATTATTAACAAGTACAATTTCGCTTCATTAAAGCTAAGAAAAGCAAAATATTCATGTAAAACCGTAAGCAGATAGCGACTTACATAATTGGAATAATTCCAAAATTTCAAGAAAAATGACACAGCCTCATCACTTGAAATCATCATGGACAAACAGCCGATGTTCCAAAAAGCAGTGCGGTAGACCGCGTACATATAGTCTTATCACTCGACGGTAGTTCGCGAAATTACTGCCTTGGATGAACATTTCAGATCGCAAATATCCGGCTGTACTCCCCGCCTACCAGGCAGTTGCTATCGAGAATGTACTGCAGCAACGCTAAAATGCTCTTAGAACATTCACTATGAATGTTTCAGGCGGACAGTGTGAGAGACGCGGCCTGGGGTTGCGACTGGGTGGGAACTCCTGTCCCATTTCAGCGATGTCTGATGTTCATCATCGCTACAGCTAACAAGCAGTTCCAACTGACAGCGGGAAAATTTGTTCCGATATCAAATGTGACCATGATGAATGTACGTATGTATGTATATATGTACGTAAGTATGTACGTATTTACGTGTGTGTGTATGTATGTATGTTTGTCTGTGTATGCACTATGTATGCATGTCCTCAAGAATGTAACAAGGTAATCAGATCTAACACTGTATCACTTGAAAATATGACATTTTCTACCCCACCCTCGATGCCGTGCTAATAATTAAGCAGAACAGAACACCATGCTAAAAGTTGTGAAACTTCTTAAGATTTCGCTGATTCGTACAGAACAACCGGGAAAAAATTCAGCTCAAATTACGTGCGGGACTTCCCAATCAGATTTTTGTGCAACTGTCATTCAAACTTTCCAAATCACGAAATCTAAAACATTAATATAATCACTGTTTTCTCACTTGCAACAAAAACAATTTTCTTACGCATTTTTATCTTTATTCATATAACGTTCCCTGTTACAACTTAATCAAAAGCTTCGGTAGGCTGTTAATTGCATACTACAAATAATACAGACATAAACTTACATGAAAATGAAATACGGTTTCTGAGCATAATATCAAGGCATGTGTGTCTGTGGTCCAGAGACACACTCATTTTAACTGTGACACAAAGCGGCAGCCATTGTTTACCTTCACACACCGACAGCTTTACCCGCGGTAGCCACTGAAAACGAGGCTGGATGTGGCGCAAGGTCGGACAGCACGCTTTACAGAACAGAAAATTGTTTGTAGGTGTCGATAATCTATCTATAATGCCTCGTGTATACGCCCTGCAGACTAGTTGCTACACCGACTGACTATCCCAGATCACATAATTACGACTACACACGGGCATTAAATATAGGCCGAGCAGTATCTACAAAGGCCAAACCCTGTATACATACATTAAACTTGCTTCAATGGGAGAATTTACAAAGCATTTTGATACACTAGTTTAGTTCCGTGTGCTTGTGCGCTCTGTTTTAGGTTTGCACATTTCAAGTTTATATCCTGTTTATTGCTACACACGTTCTCGCAATTCCAGATAAATATAAGAAACAAAATTTCCTATTTTCCTCATTTAAATATCCCGGTGTTTCTTGCATTCACGAGATAAAAAATTGATCACTCACACAAGATGAACACGACAATGCGACTGCGTTCGACATGGCGAAGCAGGTACCACGTCATTTGTCCTTCGAAGAAAAGAAACATCGAAGCAAACGTGTTTTTTCGAATGTTTCGACATCACCGACCAAACTGTAATTTACATTATTTATGTATAGCCCGGTCGCTATTAATCGTGTGCAAGCCACTTGCAGAAAGCCTATGCGCATTGCCATTACGTACAGTATCACACCACCTGTTCCACGGCTATGACATAATTGCTCCCCAGCTAAGCACTCTTAAAGACGCTGTTAACAGATGGTTGGTACAAACACTGACCGGCACTTACTGGGACAGAGAGGGGTGATTCAAACCTCCCACTGTCGGTCACGTGGTGGAAGGCTCAGACTTTCTTTCCTCCACAGGCACTAAAGCCCTTACTGGGGCCAGGGCTTCCTCATTCTCGAGGATTCGCGATCACACTCAAACACACCACACTCAGTAGGACTCCTCTGGACAAGTGATCAGTCCGTCGCAGAGACCTCAACCTGACAACACAGAAACAATCACAACAGGCAAACATCCATGCCCCCGGGGGAATTCGAACCAACGATCCCAGCAAGCTATCGACACAAGTCCCATGCATAAGACCGCGTGGCCACTGGGGTCAGGGGCTTAGATATTAGTCACACTAACAACAGATACATAATACCTTGCCTATAATCAGCCACCACTTTTATGTATCTAGCTAACTTCCCTAAAGCACCGCATTCTCCCTACATATCCTAACGGCCAGACAACGCTCAAATCAATATTCGGGTTTGGGTAGTGACAGGTAGGACAAGGAAACGTCTGGCGACATAAATCGACACAAAAAGTAATACACAAAAGTATATTATATTCATATATCCTGCAATGAAATAAGATGTTTGGATAACACTTCACATTAAATTTTAACTTCACAGTTCCTACAGACAGAGCTTTAACAGTTTAACCGTAACCTCATGCAGATCTGCCTAGCCATCCTTTACTTGATACCACTCGCCTTCCTGACCACATGTATTTCTCTCGCACGAAGTGTACACAAGGAATTGTCAGCAGGAAAAATAACTGTAATAATAGTGTACTTTCGTATTTCAGTACAGTCGCGTTACATTCTACTAATATCTTGGTGGATGTGTCAAAACTTCACACTCAGCTCAAACCATCTTAAGGTTCTCTACTGCAGCCTACCAAGACCAAATTCAGTGTTTCATGTACCACGGTTTTGCTTAATAAAATTTAACTGCTTTACAAGCAGTTTTTAGGACAAACGACGCATGGCATATTTCTACAAGATTTCCACTGTCAAACACAAACCGCAGAATAGACACGGGTTTTGTGAAAAGAAATAAGAACACGGAAAAAGTTTTTCGTGAATGAGTTGCAAATTTACTGCCATGCCAGCAGTTCTACAGCACTGCGCATATTGGCAGGTGTATGGATTAGGTACGAGATTTCTTTTACAACCTGCAAAAGATTTTCTCCAAATTCCATCCACCCTTGCACGTCTGCAAGCAGCATGTAAGTATTTTATATTGAGGGCCACACAAACACAACCCACACGGGTGTGGGCAGCACAAATAACTTATTAAGTAAAAAGGTGAAATGTAGCGTGCTACCAATGCAAATATATGGATATTTAACAGTAATACAGATGCGGTTGGGAGGTGCTCAGGACATACTGGCACTCCAGTAGATGAGTGACAGCTATTTACGTAAACAGGCCTTTGCTCTGAGCTACATGCATCTCGTACCTCAGGGGAAGGTGGGCCACATGTCCGGGACGCTGTCTGTATGCGGTTCCCTTTCTGGCGAACAAACCCTTCAGAATGCTGATGACTATTACGTTCACTCTCTATATATTTCGTAGAGAACAAAAGTTGTTTTCATCCCACAAAATTGCAATTTTAGGTAAGTATGTGTTCTGTCAAAGCTCTGTTACCACACAACATTTCAGACCCTACATTATGTGACGGTAGTGTACACTCAACTCAGAAATCTTCAAGGGAGCCATTTTCCTTCTACCCAGGTACTGCTCCAGTTACTATTAAGTGCTCAATATTATCAGTTTAACTATTAATGGTTGGCACAGCAACTGAACATTACGAAGCTGAGACAATATTGAGTGTGCTGGAACCCGATTAACCAGATTCAATAAATCCAGCTAATTAGCAGTTAATGTGGCACCACAAACTAAAGCAAAACGTGGATATCACAGCACAATACACACAGAGTTCTTTATTTGTTTAACTAAGTGTTCTGAGTGCTATTTCGAGCTCGTCAACACATTTCAATCATTTTAGAGGACTTAAAGAAAACATGCCGTATTATACAAATCCATAATTCACACAATTTTATTGTTTTGCGAATTCGTTCTGCTTGCCCCTTGACAGAACGAAAAAAACGAACTTCATTTGACAGTATCGAGTAAAACCACATCTAAAGGAATGTCGCAATTACAAAGGGTCCACAACTCTATCACACGCTTACTGCCTCTAATAATTCACGAATTATAAGACAGTTCTCATTTCTGCACTGTAAACACCCAACTGTACAGCTATCATTGCATTTTCATAAAAGCCTTGACTTCCTACACACATAAACACGCACACGTCTCTAACGAAGTGTTTGTCTGTCGCAGATAATGCAAGAGTCGGTCTCCTTCTTCATGTTTCTGCTTCAAGTGAAGGACAAGAACGGGGAGACAAATCAGGGATAATGAAGAAGAGAAAAAACACCAAATTGTAAACTCACTGATGTCTATGAACCTCTTTTCGTGTATTCTTAAAGAATATCTGGACAGTAAGCTTAGATAATTTATTACTCACCCACAAATTAAGAGTTTAATATTTCCGTCACATCATACTCGGTATCTGAATTTCACATCAAAACTGAACTGCACATTTAATTTATTGTCTCTACTTGCCACAAGCGCCACAAGCCGTAAGGTCGAGGGATCGATTCCCGATGGTAACATAATCCTTCCGGCCCCACTATGGCTCTGGGGTCGACTCAGAGTCTAATAGAAATGTGCACCAGGACAATCTTCTGGGGGGTAAAGGCCGCCTGTGCGTAGGACCGACAATCTTACCGCCTCCATACGCAGACTCTCTTGAAATGTGGGAGCCTCAACCTCCTGTAACCCTAACGGCCTGTACAGGGATTGATTTACCTTTTGTCACATAAAAAGGCATATGTTGGAAAAAGTTTAGTGTATATTTGCTTCCACGTTGCTACCTAAATCTATCCTGAATGTCAATATAAATTTCTAGAAAACATCTACACAAAAAAATATTACATGCTTATATTCCCAGGTTAATTTACCCAAAATATCTTAATTTAAAGACGTGATTACCGATACATGTTACATCCCTCCTTCACTTACTACAAGCATTGTGAAGCAATAGGCTTTCTAATAAATACAAAAACAGACAACTCCAAATATTCAGAGTTTCCAAACGGAAATCTTAAAAGTATCTTAATTTTTTATGCATAGAAACTACACAGATTGAAATTTAATTATGACTACTGCTTCAGCCTGTAAATATACATCAAAAGCTTCATTATTCCACCCAGTTTCATAAACATTGGACAAATATCAGCCAAGTCACGACTGACACAGACACTAAGCATGCGCATTGTAGTCAGTATTATCGGCTTTCATAACAGACCATTTTCAATACATTTACAGACATGTGCATGACAACAGCGAATACACATCATCTTTTTGAATGACGGAAAATTATAATATTTCCACATCTTACAAAAGCAGCAGAAAAAAATTACGCTACAATGAATTAAGTTATTTTCATAGTGAAAAAAATAACGGTAACGTTACAGTACAGACATCTGATAATACTGGTTTATAATAGAACATACAGTGTTTTTCACATACCTTGTATGACCCGGTGGAGAATTCAATATAACATACACTTACAAACAACAAAATTTATTCCTAGTGGAATACAGAGGGCACATACGGGAGAATTACGACAAAAATAAATGAAATCCCAAATGTAATGACAAGAAACAAATACAACAGAAAAAACATCAAATTATGGTATAATCAGGGAAACACTGTGTCAATACTCATCCCCAGATATGACAACCCTTCTCCAGGCTACCTACTTACAGCAAATTACTCGAAAACTTCCACCCAAAAGGAAAAGCAAACGGATCAACAAAGCAACAGACATCTGAAAGCTTGCTGCAGTCTGATACCAAACAAAACAGCACACAGCCATTAATTTTATGCAGATCTTGTCTCTACATACAAATATACTTCCGTATATGGTAAGTTGAGAGTCGAATAATTGTAACGTTAAATCCTCACCATACTGTTATGAATGATGCATTTGGTCAGATTCCTGATACACTAAGTGTGCCTCAAACTGTTACGGCCGGCTGCCAGAGCCTTTCTTTGCAGAAGTACATATCTTACATGAACGACCGTAACTGAAGAAAACATCCAGCAATTTAAATTAAATGCGTTACACCATGACACAGAAGTATCTAGTTTAACCTATGTTCAAAACATGTAAGTTATCAGTCACTAATAGAGTGACAATACAAAATATTCCACAAATTTATGAAACTCGGAACACTTCACATATTTCAGAAAACAGGGAACTGGAAGAGAATCTAAACAGAACTTGGAAAAATTTCCGAATGCACGTGTAGACAATCACCGCTACATCGCCCACTCGGTGACAAGGGCTTGAAGTTAAACAAGATTACACTTGTGCGTAATAGTAAAGGCTACGGGTATAAGGGGGAAGGTGTGAAGCTAAAGTTCCACGTCTTCTAGACATCAACTGTAGGGGTAGGGACATAGTCATTACAACGCGTCCACAGAACACACAACTGCAATACACTAGTCCAGACAAATAGTGCTACTGAGCATATTTATTATATTTAAAAAAGTTTAAAATCACATGTCCTTGCCATGGATCAAGCCCAGAATGTCCACGCTAAAACACACTTCAGTTCTGTTCGCTTTTCTTAATGGAACGACTCCACAATTTGTCTCTACTTCTAAAACGTAGCAAATTTTGTACAACTGAGCACATTTTACCACATCCACTATTTCCCTGCATCTTGGAATGTGAAATAAATAAAATAAAATGTAAATCATCTCACTGTCTGATTCTTGTTGATCCCCTTGTCATACAGTATCTTTCAATAAAATGAAGGAAAATGCTAACTTTTACATTTCCCTTCCTTACAAAGAATACAACATGTTTTCTACCAAAATTCACATTTCTGTTCCAAACAGAGGTATGTCTACACATTCCTATTCTACCGACATTTGTAGAGCAAAAAGGAGTTTTATACAATCAATTGTATGTACATCAAATACCTGCTCTAATTCCTCACACAAGCTCCGATCTGAGTACAGCTTTTATCCTCAGTTCAGATATGCGCCTTCAGAACAATAACATCACACCACCGAACTCTTTAACATTCCATATAGCATCTTATCAATAACAGAGAAGAGACACATTACAGTAATATGAATTCCCTTCCCTCTTGTGCCATCAGGTCTGGAAACGAGAAATGCATGTTAATAAAGTTCTATTAAAATTAACGTTCTTGTCTTTTTATGCTACAGGGCACAGAGGACAAATTCATACATGGTTTTGATGGAAAGATATGAAGGCAGGAGGCAGCCGGGTAACCCACGAGAAGAAGAGGATATAGATTAATTAAAATCGGTGTTACAGAAATAAGGTCGTAGGCTGTGGACTGGATTCGTCTGGGTTTTGTGAAAACGATAATAATCATTCGGGTTACACGTAACGTGGAGGCCTTCTTTTCTACATGAAGACTACTAGTTTCTCAAGAAGGAATCTACTGGGTGGACGCAGTTAGTTAAGGCACATTGTTTTGTTACCCAGAAATGCCTCTGGCCGCACTATGGTCCTGGGTTCGACTCAGACTCTAGCAGAAATGAGAACCAGGAATATTTCCTGGGGTCTAAGTCCGCCGGTGCGTAGGGCTCACAACCCTACCACCTTAACGTGCCGACTGTCTTGAAATCTGGGATCCTCAACCTCCTGGAGCCCTCAGGGACTCTCCAGGCCCGTAATGGGATTGCGTTACCTTTACCCACACATGTCTTTTCTATCCTTTATGACAGAAACATTGCTTCATCACACACTTTAAGGCGAATTTTCATTTTGAGTTTAATACAGAAATATATATATAGATATATGTTTAATGATTGCATGCCTACAAAAGAGTGTTTTCCGTTCGGTAATTATGATTTTGATGCATAACAGTCCAGAACAAGCCTAAGCGAAACAGAGGTCCGGTACACTAAAAATACAGACTACTGCCGAATAAATAACAGACAGGGCTAAAATAGTCATGCACACCGTGACAACAATTAAACGTAATTTGGACCGTCTGTGTATGAGGGCAGTACATATGGTCACAAGTTCAATATGAACCTTCTTAAGTCATCTGAAGTCGAGGTGTCGAATTTGTATATAAATCTGTAAAACACACGGTAAGCTATAGCTTTTGAAGAAAACATCCCTTTGTCTTACGTTCTCACTAATCAAACAGCATATAGTGGGTTATTTCAAATACGCAGTTGAAATTTTAGTCACTCAACAACAGCAAAATAAAGCATCTTCGGAACGATCTGCATACTTTTAAGCATAAACATCACACCTTAACATTCACAATAGACGAAGAAAAGGACAGTTCCTTAAATTTGTTCAACACATTATACTGAACATAGTAAAAACCTAGAAATTTCTAACTTCACGAAAGCTACAACAACGGACTCTATCATCCCAAAAACCTCCTGTCATCCAATAGAAAATAAATTCGCTCCTATCACATATGTCCATCACTGGTTACATATTTACCATCTGAGAAAACAGATAAAGGGAAATAACTGATTATTCTCAAGACTATTTTGGACAATAAACACTAAAATGCTAATGTATTAGATAAAACAGACTATAAGAGAAGAAAAGAAGGAAGTAAAGAAGAATAAAAAGGAAGCCCTGAAAAAAAACGAAGAAACGGGACACTATCTCATATTTTGGAAAAGAAACGAAATTTATCACGAAGCTATTCGAGAATAATAATTTCAGAGTAGCACATAAGACACATAATATTATTGGCAAAATCTTGGCCTATAAGAACTCCACAACAATGGACAAATGTAGTAAATGTGGAATTTACCAGCTTCCTTGCCCTCATTCCAATAAAAAAAGTTTTCGACACTCTGGAATATTCTCCCCCAAAATATTTACTGACCATGTTCAATCCTCACGAATCACAACTCAAAGTCAGCATTTGCACAACCCCTACAAAACGTGCTGAATTCCTCTGAACCCACGGAGGACATCATCGTCGTTTTACACATTCTTAAGAAATAAAATAATATGAATACATTGGAAATGTTTTATATTTAATCAGAGAGTAAAAACGATAAAAAGATTAAGGATACATCCACATTGGGATTTAATAAAATTTTTACAGCATGACAACATTAGAGATCTTCCTTGACCGAACTACGTAGTGTTAAAAGGTCCAATAGTACAGCAGCATGTTCAAGTATACACAGCACGATATGAGAAATAAACTTCATAAGTACCATGAGAATTTATCGTGCTATATATTAACCACACTTGTTTATAACCAACGGATTAGTTACTACAATTTTGTCTTCCCTTTTATCATTTTACATAGACTTCTCGTATAATTATAAATTTTGAACAATCCTAATTATGAAGAATACATATACAGAAAAACCAAAGTCACAGCGTCACTGCAATTCATACCTTGGAACAGAACTGACAAAATAAAATTCGGCTATTCATGGCCCGTTCTGGGGCAAACTTCAACTTTTGGTTGTTTTCTCATGATCTACTCTGGCCCATGGACGTAGCTAAATATTAAAAACTACGAACCTTCTTAGTTAAGTGCGTTTGCTTCATCTGCCCTCTATATTACAGAAACATCAGCTTGTTTTATATTTTTCATAGCTTTCGATGTGGTTCCTTATCTGAGACATTCTACACATTTACGAAATTCACTGTAAACAGGATGTTCTTATCTTATACGTTAGTATTTCTGGCACACAGTTAATCAAGCAGGTAATCGCGAAGGGAAGGGCGCACATCACAGGTTTAAAGAAAGTGAATCCCCATATGAAGGGAGAGTCTCAATTATTACAGGATATTACGTAACTGTACAGAAAGTATCATCAATTAACTTCGTGATCCGTTAATACGTACAAAGGCCTTCAACAAATTTACAGTTTGAAGATGAATGATACTGAGCTACTTGGGGACAAAGTGTGAATTCGGCAACAAAAACGCGGAACTCATACAACAGCATCCTCTGTTACTTCATGTGTGCTATCACAAGTTTTTTCACTGTTACGTCTTAGAAAGTGTGGTTCGTTATATAAATGACCCAGTGCTTCATTTCTTAACTTTAAACACTACAAGTTCACTTATTGATTTTATATTCTTTAGAAGTCAATACCTGTGACATAACAGGAAAAGAAACGGACGGTCTAGTTTCAGTGCTCTGATCTGTTGCAAGCAGTCGGTACCAACATGCAGCTGTCTCAGTTGAACATCGCTTTGGCATAACCAACACAACGGTTAATGTTTGGTTCCTGCAAATCGGAATGTTGGCAACACTGAGTTAATGATGTTGTGTAGAAAATGAAGTGATGTTGCTTCTCCTGTGCTTCCGTCTGGTTTAAGCAATAAATCAGTGTCACGCGGTCTCCTCACAATAAAATCCACCACTTAGGAGGAGCTTCACGTCCACACAGTAAAATCTGCGATATGCGGTGTTGGATTATCCGGATATATCTATTCACTGGCAAATAGACAAAGAGATCCAATTATATTTCACTCTTGCATTAAACCGCAGCACCGGCCCCCGTTCCGAGAATTCGACAGTCTCAGGCGTTGTTCCCGTTGCTCCGAATGATGGTCACATACTGTTGTGTGGTACGATCAGTTGTTTTATTGTCTTCGCCTGTTACACGGTTTCACAGTGCAGAGCCTGGAATACTTCATTTTTGTCTGGAAGGGGCTGGAAAAAGCGAAAAAGAGTATACCAAGTTAATGGAAGAGTGTTGTATCGGATCTTTGACCATCTACGATGTACGAAACAAGAAAGACGAGCTTCTGAAATTCTCTTCCGCCACCGTTAAGACCAAGGCCATTACCAACGCCATGTTCTATGTTAACCCAAGTTGGAGCAGCCTGACGTAGTGCTGTGCGAGAGGTTTAAGATTAAACGCCCTGATGGTGCACCTAATTCCGGACCAATGCTAACACAAAAGGCTGAAGCGTTGTATACAGAACTGGAGCTTACGGAGGAAAATTACGATCCCGGCAAACTTTTGGTCACGGAGGTGCCGGATATCGCAGGTTTTACTGTAATATTCAAACTTTATACGAGTTCCCCGTCGGGGTAATTTCAACAAAATAAGATAGGCAACGTATGCATAAGGTAACATTGTGACGGGTTGGCGTAGTCTTTACACACTTTCTTTTAACTTAAAAAAAACGATACAACTTGTCTCAAAAGGAACATATTTATGGCGATTACTGGTGACGCTAACTATCTAACTACTAACTAACTAACGAAATAAATAAATAAATAAATAAATATCCAACTAGCTAACATACCCCATGGAGCACATGCCTCTTCAGAAGCAAACAGTTTCTCAGTTGCTCAACAATTTCCCCCATTTTATAGAACCAAGGGGTTCACTACCACATTCATAAGAAGCTGCCACCAATCCATATCCTGAACCAGCTCAATCCAGTCCATGCTCCACATCCCAATACTTGAAGATCCATTTTAATGTTATCCTCCCATATATACCTGGGTATCCCAAGTGGTCCCCTTCACTCGCGCCTCTTCATCAAAATCCTGTATCCACCTCCTTTTCCCCCATACGTGCTACACGCCGTGCCAATCTCATTCTTCTCTATTGGATTGCCTCAATAATATTTAATGTCGAAATTAACAATAAAAAATTGTCCGATATTTTGGACCCATTTTAAATAAATTCGAATATTAAGGCAATATTTACTCACAAGTCCCGACAATAAAATTTCACTAAAATCTGTCCAGTGAAAGACGCGCTGATACATTCGGTCAGACGGACGAACTTGAAGCGCATTGCCTTTCTTTCGACTATGCAAGTGAGCAAACAAATCTCATGTGGTAGCCGAAGCGAAGATTTCGGTGCCACCTGAATCACTGGAGTGATGAAGCAGCGGTCTGTTTTGTCTTCAGCCACTAGGACTCGTTAAACAGGTTTGCATCTGCCAATGGCATGTAATTTCGTCACCACTCGCGCCATCATATGCATTTCGTGTAGATTATTCAGTGACTTCTCTGAGCAGCATTTAGAAGTACTTCTCTCTTCATAAGTTTTCCTAAATTTCCATTTCTGCTGTTACCACTACAGCTAAAGGAAAAAATGCACCCTGTGGCAACAATTAAGTAGGCATTGGATCGTTTTGAACACCAGGGCATTACATCAGGTTGTAGGATCTAAATAATCTACCGCGTGTCATTTGGAGACGCGGTATCAAACAGGCACATCAAATTGTGAAATTCTTACACAAAGATAATTCCCCATTACGAATGGTATACAATCAATATTTTGTTCACTCCTGTGTTACAGGAAGTTTTGTCCCTTATACAAATTACTGTGTTCTACTTTCATTGTGAGAAACGACCTTCGGTTTCACTTCTTACATTCAAATATGACAACTTCTGTCATCGATTTAAATGTTTTAGAATGTGACACACGAGGCGCAACAGAGAACAAATGGGCAGATCTGAGAATTCTGGACAGGTACGTTATTGTTGAACTCAGGGCCACACTTCAACAAGAGACTAGGGTTCACAGTCAATAGATTCAGTACAGTAGAAAAAATAAGTAACGGTACACCTGCTTCTTTAACAGCTAGTACCGGAGAATGCGGTAAAATGCTTTTCATGTTCCCGGTAAAGTCTTTAAAAGTAAACAAAATTTCTTAAAATCTCGCTAGGCTTATGTCACCAATCACAGCAAACACATATAAATTTCCGTGATCTCGGGCTTCCGCCAAGGTGTAAATGAAATCTGCGGTCTTTTGTGACTTTCCGCAGCTTCATATTTTAGTTCCGTACTGACGTTTCGGTACTGCCTATCCGTCCCACCTTCAGAGATCAAGCAGGCCAATATTGCGTGACCCTTGAAAATGGAACCTAAAGGATATCCCGAAACGTCACCACCAAATTACTTTTTGACGCCACGTAAAATCCCGCAGCAGAGGATATCTCTAATACAAACTACAGAAAAACACCTCGCACTCTTTTCCTCACTCGAAAATACGATTACCTTTTCGTTCTAGGAAGGTTATTTAAGAACAAATGCCTTCAGGGACACTTCATACTATGATCCCAAAGACAAAAATAACATTTCTTTGCCAAATGTTAATATATTTAAAATATATATATATTCAACGTATATATCTGTATTAAATTCACATCAATAGGTGCACTGGTGTAAGATTTATATAGTCAGCACTCTTTAATAAAAGACCACTATAGTGCAAAACATTTAAAAACCGATAATTTGAAAGTTCGACTATTGCAAGTTAAAAGTCGTGGGCAATACAAAACTCTGACACTTCAGATTCAGGTCCATCCACTTTTTCTTTTCCCTTCACGAATCGCCGCCTTGTGCCTTTTAACACCGCCTTGCTTAGTGCATGCTTATTGGCGTGCAAAAGCAAGACAATTACTGTTTGTATTCAGCTCTTCCGTTCGAAAACATAAAAGGCGCACATCAAAGCTGGGAAAAAATTCAACCGGATTACACAGTGTCGTCACCCGAAGAGTCCCGTTTAAATTTTTCTTGTTAACCCTTTTCTTCGCTCTTCCACACTACATCTCAAAACGCATTGTTCCCTCATTAACTGATCTGCATTAAATCAAAACACAAACACGTGTGTTCCTGATTACGAAATGTCTGTCAGTTACTGCTTGTATCCCTCAACTTGCTTTATATATAAGCATTTTTTATTCTAACAAAGCTGTGGCACTTCTACAATGGAATTTTACACCATTGCTCCTGCTACATTTTCCACGTGTGTCCACTTGTAATTCACCGAGAATCGCTGCCGACGTTTCCTCAAACTTGTGCGCAAAAGGAAACTGAATTCAAGTCGGATAAAAGTAAGGAACGTTATACGTGGGTTTATTCTGGTACCTTGAGAGTCACGCGATAAATGCTTATCGGAGGGAAGAATATTTCAGTTACACAGTTCAGTTAAAATGTAACCAGCATTGAATATATAAAAACTAAAACATAAACATCTGCGTCTGACCCAAATTCCCCGTATTGTGAATTAATTAGTATCACACCGAACTAGTTCCGTTGCTTCTACGAACTTTTACAGAATATCAAGCCTCAAAATTTGAACGTACCGTTATTATATCAAATTATCAAGCAATTACCAAATTAAGAATTCTGACGTACTAACTTTGATCTCCCATTAATAATGCAGCTTAGCACACTATCGATCACTTTCGCTCAGGGAAATCGTAACCGCCATTTGAAGCGCTCAGTGCCATGCGTAACGTTCCGACTTACAGTCGTGCTGAAGCAGTCGGAACTTAACGAAGGCGGACTGGGCACAATTTTCAAAGATATTTTAAATTCCAAGTTACTTTAATTTCATACAAATTATCTCTATATGGAGAGCGAAGACACAAAAATCAGGAGCCTGAAAGAGAGTCGTGTTGGCTCAGTTATTTTCCTGCTAAGATTGGCGGGAATTCCGTTTCAGATGAAGACATTATCGACTACTTACGCAGTGTACATGAGAACAGTGACTCTCTGTGCTTGCAGTACATATGTAGGGATGTTAGCTGATCTGTACGTACATATGGACGATTTGAGGCACGCCATGACGACTATGCGTGTGCTGCTCCCGGTCACGAATATTATGTGGAGTTATACCTACTGCAGGTACGTAAGAACACCGGCAACTGCAACTGCAGGACACAAGTACTTGTTTATCAAACACGACATTACAGTTTCAGCAATGACATAAAATCGACACAAATATGGTTGAGAAGTTATGACTCCAACAGAACGATGTTTATTCGGCACATTAACTAGGCCTACGTATTTCAGGCTAGGCAGTCTCTACGCTACAGCTCTAACGAGTTTTACTGAGGGTACGAAGAACATACGGCCTGCATGGTGTTTACTTGGGGCTAGGGCTAGGCCACTCTGCAGAAACACGTCGGAGTACGAAAATATATTAGACTTCAAATTTACCCAGAAACTGACCGCAGTTTATTGACCTACATACAGAGACAAAATGGTCGAAAAATATCAAATATGAGGATCACACACTAAGTCTCGGTACTTCTGGCCAAATGTACGGTCAGGAAAAATACAGAAACTCACTAAACAGAACAGTTACAATATGTCTTTGAAAATTTATTTACTACTAATTATATTGTTCATCATTTCACAACAGGAAATCAAATCTTCGTAACGTTCTTAGGCCATTTTTTCACATTTACTCAACTTCCTATCGTGATTTGGTTTCTTTGTCTCAGACTGCGACAGCACAGTATTGAACGTGCAATGGACCTAACAGACAGCTTCACGTGGGAAGATCTGCCGACCAGAGACGCCGACACCGGACACTTGACAGCGGCAGGATGGATCCCGCGAATTATGAAGTACATGAAGCGTGCTACAATTCTGGTCGGGTCAATCCACTTTGGACAGTCAACATTCCGCATCATGGCAAATCACGAAACGGTGTTCATTGCGTGGTATCCTTTCGACTGGACTGTTTCACCGTTCTACGAACTGGCTAATATCTCACAGGTAACAATTTCTCAACAGTAAATAACACAAATTTTCTTCCAAACTGTCCATTTACTTTTCCTAATTTAACACTTTCACATGCCTTACCTTCTTTCTTTCCTATTTTTCACGCCACCTTCCATTTGCCAGACATTATATTGGTGAAGGATGGTAAGGTTATTAATAAGAAATTCGAAACAGTTTGGTATGAAACGTTCGTGTCCAGATCTGGACGCTATTCCTGAATTTTGAAGGGAGTTGAGAAACACAGAACCTGTCAGGATAGTCATTGTTAGGTCAGATCCGTCTGAACACAAATCTACAGCGATACCGCAGTAGAGCGTTGGGGTAACTGCTCTGATAAAAGTTCAGCTTCTTTAATGTAAAACTGTTCAAAGATAATTATGAAATTAAACTGAAGATAGATGTGTCAGGAAACAACCACGTGATGTATCAAGGTCCCGCGCGATACCGAAAATAACACCGGTCAAAAAAAAAAAAACACCAATGAACTGACCCATATTAACAGTAAATTCCTAATTCTCAACGAAATAGTAACACCCTTCCTACTGCAATAACATTAAACACGTCGAACGTCACGTGATCCGTTAGCTAAACTGCAAAACAAGATAAGGAATTAACAAGAGAAAACACGCACAAATATACCTAATTAAAGAGATATGAGTTGTTGGTTTAGAGCTAATACATCTTCACTATGGCGGTTTATTTGCGTTGTTAAATTAATTTCTTAGTAAACAGCACGTATCTGAGAGATTAATTTACCTTCAGAGCTCAGATTGTGTCCTGCTTCTGTCTGGCGACCGGCCTCACACAGTACATACTGGAACATACAAAAGCGGGTAAACATAAATTAGCAGTTATGATGATAAAATCACTTCACATGTAATAAAATACTCCGTTCCACATACTGTGGCCTGTAATAGCAGATACACACATATTTATAATTTTAATGCTAACCGCCCCTGTAGGTATGTACATGCAAAAGCATAATTTACTCTTATCAGTATCGCACTCACAAAAGCACATACACTTGCGATACGTAGCCAGGCTACCGGTTTCAGCTCCAACAGCCATCACCAGGCGTATGACACCAAATGTAACGTACAGGCTTCACAATGGTTCTTCATATTAGTACAGCCGCACATACACCCACATCTTAGGGTATGACTACACTTTTTATATTCTCATTTTTATACTTATATGTTTTATATTTTACAATATTTTATATTTACATTTTAAAATATACAACTCTTAGGCAGCATATTTTTATACCGATATACACTTTCCATACGTCATTGTAAAGAAGAGGGAGTTTTACCTCTTATAAAATGCGTGGAGTTTTATTTTCATACTCTTCTGTCATGGCCTTATGATGGTTCTTTCAGCTAAAACCGGTAGACTGATTAGGTGTTGCAACTGTACGTGTTGGTTGTGACTGTACTACTGGTAAGGGCTAAATATACTTAGACACATTTATTCCTTACAAAAATAATTAAGCCCAATAGACTAAAATCCTCAGTTCGTTTCACTCTTAATATTTCTACTGTTGTTTCTTTGCTTCATATTCACGGATTCATATTTAGCTGCCTGACTTTCTTTGGAGGATGATGTTAGTGTAATCATATTCTTGAAAGTACTCAGATACTGTTTTTACTCAGGTATGTAGGAACACTTTCTCTTTACCTCGATAATCTCAAGGACCAGTGGGTTAAATCTTAGCCTGGCTCCCCGCCTTCCACTTCTGCGGCATCGGAAGCCCTGTCATTAGCTACGTTACGGCCGGCACAGCTGTGAGGGTCATCTGAAGCAAAGACCCCCACGCTATTAAAAGTGATAATTACAGTTATCAGAAAAATGGGAGTAACACAAACAATTTTCGAAAGACTGTAAAATCATATGTCGAAATGGTAGGGACACGTAGTACGCATGGAGAATAACAGAGCCCAAAGTCAATAATGGCACGGTCACCGGCTGACAGAGGACGACCAATATCCCAATAAAGTGGGGAAGGAAAGTGGTAAGGATGATGAGGCAGAAGAATTGAGCACCTAACGATGTAATAAACCAGCAACTACGGCAAAAAGCGACTGAGAATCAGGAACGGTTGGGCCACTGGAAAACAGACAGAAGTACACAGATGGAAAGGATACCACAAAACTTCACAAAGTGATTTCACTTAAAATCCAGCCCCTTCCAAATTCAATTCAAACAGAAATTAATGCCGTTTTCTACTTCTTCTGAGTTTCGTGCCACAAACCTAATGCACATTTTCTAGCTTTTGAAATTCAGCACATAAAAGTCCTTTGTACATAGACATTAGTTTAGGCTGCATTCCTCAATGGCCTCAATTACACATAAAAGAATTTTGTACTTTTTCACATTCTTGCAGTGCTTCACATCACTACTAATACTGGGAATAAACTACGGTTTCCTGTCTCTGTGTGCTACACTGATCGCCGTGGCCTGTGCTCAGCTCGAGAAGCTAAAGGCGGCCATATTGGATATCAGACAGGAACACATCACGCCTTACCGCGGGCAGGAAGGTGAACAGGTTCATACAGCTGCAGACTGTGACTTGCAAGCTAAGTTAAATGCGTGCATTCGACACCATAAGGACATAATGGCGTAAGTTCATAAGAAAATAATAAACACATTGGTTTCACAGCAAATGGAGGAGAAATATTTACAATGTTGTTACCAAACCTCATTTCAGAAAGTGAAACAGAATCCATCGTGAACCAAATCTCCCTATAACTACTTCTTATATGTATAAGAAATACAGCCTAATCTCGCACATTTAAAATGTAATGTAATAATGCCGTGTAGAAATGTCTTTCCCAGCAACCTCACTGCACGTGTTCTTCTCACGTACAGGTACATGCAGCAACTGGAAGATGCACTGACGGTCTCTCTGTGCGGCCAGTTTCTGATTTTACTGGCCACAATGTGCTTCGCTGCTTTTTCTGCAGTTACGGTACAGTATAAGAACTGCTGCATGATGTATCATTCGAAGATAATCACTTCGGAAATGTGACGCCGTGTAGTTGGGCAGATATAATAAAAAACCTAGCATTATTATCACGGGAAATGGTCTATTGATTTTCTTAACAACCACTAAACTGGAAACTGCGTATCGCATTTAACAAACTTGAAACTCTGATTTAAACATACATAGCTTATTTTGCAAAATATGTTTGTGTATGTGTGTGTGAGTCTGTGTGTGTGTATCTGTTACTGATAATGTGTGAAATTCATTATTTCATGAAATACACAGATGATTAAACATTTTCGCTAGTTATTCCTCAAATAAACAAAAGAGTCCTTTAAATTTTCGAATGGCGGATCATTCAGAAAGTTAACCAGTTATTTCGCATAATAAAGACAGTGATGCCCTTACGGTATCGAACGAAGATCCTTACAAATGTTAAGGTACTTACTTCCTTCAATAACTACGCGGCTGCAGTTAAAGTACCAAATGAGGGATCAGCGAGTAGAAAATTTAGGTATTTATTGCATAGAACAATGTCCCGAGTTTGGTTAACTTTTGAAAGCCTAGCGGTAACTTTACATACGACCAAGCTTAACGATGAAAAATTCTACGTAGTGCCCACATTGCGTTTATGTGTTTTGTACGGATCTTAGAATAAACAGCAACTATTGCCTTATAAAACATTAAGAGACTGGTTTTTAGAACAGATATGGAGAGTGTTTACAGCGCGATGCTCGCTGAGTTCTTGTATACAGAAGATACGCTTCGTCTTTAAAGGGTTAAAGTAAGGAATGAAGCGACATAAGTTCTTCTCTTTCTCCTCCTCCTCCTCCTCCTCCTCCTCCTCCTGCTCTTCCTACTTCACTGGCATACGATCCTTACAATTTAACCTGTGCGTCTTCTGGAATGATAATCCATGCACACCTGTCTTCATGGTTCTCCCTTCATCTCTTGATATACATCGATTTCAAATCATTCTCAATACAGTCTAGCCACCTTAATTTTGGTCTTCCTGTTTTCCTTCACGGCAACAAGTACAGCCTATTATAATCCAATCCACACTTTATCTGGTTACGTCATACTTCTTTCGTTGAATAATGTGTAAATATAGAAACCTGACAAGAGTTACAGAACGCCACGAGGAAACGTTCCACGCTTTAGTTTGGGTCAAGTGTTTACTGTAAGCAGTGAGCAGCTGGCAGCAAGCACTGATCGCACTCACTGGAGAATTCGATTTGGAAGCGGCTATGGACCTGTCGAAAGACGAACTTCGCAATTAATTAAGAATCTGAAGTGCTGAACGCATCGTCATTCTCTATCTAGAAGGGATCCGTGTGGATATTCTATAAAACAACAGGTCATATTCTTAATAACACATCATTCAAAGCTTTACCGGGGGCAGGTATTTTTCTGTATCCAATAAATAGATTTTCTGTGAAGTACCTACATGTGTTACCCATACCTTCCTCTCAATTCGGCACTCTAGCTAAAATACCACTCTAATAAACGAGATAAATCTGTCCTTACACAGGCCTGGACAGGCCCCTAGGGGTCCAAGAGTTTGAGGCTCCCAGAATTTCTACAAAATGACACATGAAACTCGCAAGGTTGTCAGCATTACGCACCGGCTGCCTTTAACGCCATGAGACATTCCCGGTACTGATTTCTGTTAGAGGCTGAATCGGTCCGGCAGCCATAATGCGGCGGCAAGCATTAAGACGATAAGAAACCCAATGACCCATTGTGGGTAGAAACACTGCAGTGCAGTGATCAACCAACTTCGCCAACGCGTAGCCAGGTAATCTATGGAAAAGCTAGGTATTCCGACTGTTAACAGAAATAAACACTTCAGCGGTAACACAAACACACACGCAAATATGCGAACACACAAACAGTATAAACCAAAGACATGCACATTTTTATGCCACACACCAAATTTTATATGGTAATTCGGTCTGTGAAAGGACTTGCCAAACCCCATACTGTGTTCAGATGGCAGGCAGGCTACGTGCGCTTTTAGCCTGCTGTAGCCGGCCCCAACGTATAGGATGTGCAAGGTGAGGCTTGTCACATTTCACACACACACACACACACACACACACACATCTGTCAAAGCGTTCCTACACGCACGATAGCAGTACCTGTTCCTTAATCACGCTGGACAGCAACAGTCCTACAGCACAGTCCGGTGCTCTACGTCACACAGCTTTGTTACTCTGTTTCGGCAGACCGGCCGTAGTATAATGATTTCAAGTTGTGAAGAGCTTCCGTTCCTTTCGTTTTGTCATTATAGTGAATTAAACACTCATGCCCACTATTCACTCAATTAAATCGCCTCAATTATATTAAAAGTCATTTCTTCAAGTTGAATGTAAGTTGAAATTTCTGTTTACGTAGATGAGCCATAACACAGCACTCTTATTTAAAATTACACACTACTAATGGGTCGCTGCTCGCATTACGAAAGCTGTTTCATAAACAGTCCATCACTAGTCTCAGAGTTCAGTACATCTAAACCCACGAAATTTGTAACTGCCTGGCTTACATACAGACAAATTTTATGTAAGGAATCAGGGAGTCACTTCCTACATTTCCCAGGAAGTTCTCGTTGAAACGCCACTTCAAGCAAAGGGGCATCATTTCGAACAGCTGTTGTGCTTTAAGGACCGAATACTCAGTCTATACTGAGTGGTGACCACACACGCTCCTTGTTAGCAGATACTGCAGGGAAGCACGATTGGCAGATCTTCAGTTACCCTCCTGAGTTCAATGCCGCGAACTTGCAACTGTCGCGTGCACTATATTAGAAAACATAAACAAAAAAGTAATCTATATATTAGATATATTCTTAATATTTTAACCAAGAATGATTGTTTGTGTAAAATATTTTATTGTTTTCGTGTGCTTCAGATGTATTGAAAAATGTCTGTTCCAGAACTGGGGAGATTATGCGGATCTGATCCAAGCAGTTTTAGTTTACGTAACGTACGCTGGTGACGTGCTCCTTATCTGCTGGTGTGGAGATCAGCTGACACAATACGTAAGAAAAATTGGATTACTTTAGCAGTTTTGCCCGTGCACATTATTCGCACGTAGGTGCAATCAAATAGTTAATCAACAAAACTTTATTTATACTTCTGAAACTTCGAAGCACATCCCGAAATACCACGTGCGACGCTATTACGCTATCACATTCTATACGCTGTCAATGCCCTACAATAACGGCAACAGCGACGTTGTCAAATGCACACGTTCGGGTTAATGCCGCATAAAGCTGGTCATGTGAAACAAAATGTTTAACTTGACACTACTTCAGCCATTGGATGTCAAGCAAAAGTTAACTCTCGTATATTTTCTTTAATTTTCTTGGCCATCCGTGGAGGAAGCAATATAAATATGTACATTTAGACGTACTGTAAAATTTTTTAACAATAAATTAATGAAAGTCTAGGTGTTTACCATCAGTTCCGAAGCTTCTCCTAACTCTGCCTTGCAAATATACATTGCGTACTTCTGCAGATCATGACTTCATGATTCTCAAGCCGTTACGTACATAATGTGGAGGAAACTCAAAACAGTTCCTCATAGATTAATTTGAGAGGTCAGGATTTTTCTCCACTTCCAGATCTTCGACAGGGAGTTTTTTTTTTTTTGTCAAAAACGTAAACCTGGTTTAAACATTTCATGATATCCTAAACGATAATCTGCTTCACAATTTCACCGCTACAGACTTACTTATTCTTACAAGGGTTCAACAATCTTTCGTCAGAAACAGAAAACACAACTTTAAACAATTCATGACCCAACAAGCAAAGTCACATACAATACAAAAAAAAAATTTTTTATCTTTTTAATAAATGAAACCTTATTTTGACTAGGGTCGTTTGCGACCTTTGGTCAGAAATAGGGATCATGATTGTGATATGGATGCCACTATTTTTTGGTATTAATCTCAATTCTTCTTTGCCTAATTTCAATGACAGCAATGCTGAATTTACTCCTCAGTATTCTTCGAAGTTTTGTATGAAGATCTGGTATATCTGCAGGCCTCCAACATATACGTTTTCAATTCCTGTGCCGATGAAACTAAAGAAGTAAAACAAAAGTTCCACAGAGTAGATCGGCCTTCGTTAACATGACACTACCCAGAATGATGCAGACCTAAATCCTTTCAACAATACCTTCCACAGTATCAGAACTAAGGCAAGGGCGTGGAAATTTGTTCCAGCACATCCAAAAAAGGGAGGATAAACGGAATGCCGCTTTGTGAGAGTGTCAGGAGCATTTGTGTCTACTGCCGTGCTTTGAAACATTTCACGTTTTCAAAGCTTATAAAAGAATATCTGGAAGCCTTAACTTAGGCGATGTAAAAACATACGTGTTTGAAATTTGGTACTTTATGTTCTCGTAAAAACAAATGAAGCAATATATCTAGAAACACAAGACCTGTACGCCCCTAGTTACAAACGATTGTGTGGTTAGCAATTAAATTACTAACAAGTATTCTTTTGCTTCAATAAAGTTAACAAAAAATAAAATATGATTGTAAAACCGTAAGCAGAAAACGACTTACATAATTGGAATACTTCCAAAATTTCAAGAAAAACAACACGGCCTGATCACTTGAAATCATCATGGACACACAGCCGATGTTCCTACAAGCAGTGCGGTAGACCGAGCACAAATCATCTCATCACTCGACGGTAGTTCACGAAATTACTGCCTTGGATGAACATTTTAGATCGTAAATATCCGGCAGTACGCCCCGCTTAGCAGGCAGTTGCCATCGAGAATTTACTGCAGCAATGCTAAAATTCTCTTAGAACATTCACTCGGAATGTTTCAGGCGGAGAGTGTGAGAGACGCAGCATTCGGGTGCGACTGGGTGGGAACTCCTGTCCCATTTCAGCGATGTCTGATGTTCATCATCGCTACAGCTAACAAGCAGTTCCAGCTGACAGCGGGAAAGTTTGTTCCGATATCAAATGTGACCATGATGAATGTATGTATCTATGTGCGTATGTATGTATGTATGTATGTATGTATGTATGTATGTATGTATGTATGTATGTATGTATGTATGTATATATGTATGTCTCATCGTATGTATGAAAAGGAGGCTGGATGTGCCGCAGGGTCTGACAGCACGCTTTAGAGAACAGAAAATTGTTTGTAGGTGTCGAAAGTCGATCTATAATGCCTCCTGTATGCGCCCTGCAGACTAGTTACTACACCGACTGACTATGCCAGATCACATAATTACGTCTACATACGTACATTAAACATAGGCCAATCCCTGTACACATAAACTAACTTGCTTCAATAGGAAATTTTACAAAGCGTTTTCATACATTAGTGTAGATCCGTGTGCTTGTGCGCTTCGTTTGTGGCTTTGCACAATTCAAGTTGATATCCTGTTTATTGCTACACACGTTCTAGCATTTCCACATAAATATAAGAAAAATTTCCTACTTTTTTCATTTAAATATCCCTGTGTTTCTGGTAGTCACAAGACATAAGGTTGATCACTCACACAGGACGAACACGACAATGACACTGGGGTCGACATGGCGAAGCAGGTACCAAGTCATTTGTCCGTCGTGAGAGAGAAACAAAAAAGCAAACGTGCTTTTTCGAATCTTTCAACATCACCGACCAAACTGTAATTTACATGTTTTTACGTATGGGCCGGTCGCTATATATCGTGTGCAAGCAACTTGCAGAAAGCCTATGAGCATTGCCATTACGTACAGTATCACACCATCTGTTTCACGGCTATGATATAATTGCTCCGCAGCTCAGCACTGTCAAAGACGCTGTTACCAGATGATTGGTATAAAAGCAGCTACAATCACTGACCGGAATTTACTGTGAACGAGAGGGGTGATTCGAACCTCCCACTGTTGACCACGTGGTACAAGGCTTAGACTTTCTTCTCTTCACTTGTGCAATAGCCCTTAATGGGGCCTGGGCCTCCTCATTGTTGAGGCTACGCGATCACACTCAGACACACCACACTCAATAAGAATTCTCTGGACAAGTGATCGGTCCGTCGCAGAGACCTCTACCTGACAACACACAAACACTCACAACAGACAAACATCCATGCCTCCGGCGGCATTCGAACCAACGGTCCCTGCAACCTCTCGACCCAAGTCCCATGCAGTAGACCGCGCGGCCACTGGGATCAGGGGCTTAGACATTAGTCACACTAATAACCGAGACCTAATACCTTGCCTATAATCAGCCACCACTCTTATGTATCCAGCTAACTTCCCTAAAGCACAGAATTCTCCCTACATATCCTAACGTCCAGACAACGCTCAAATCAATCTTAGGGTCTCGGTAGTGAGAGGTACGACAAGGAAACGCCTGGCGAAATAAATCGACACCAGAATTAATGCACAAAAGTGTATAATATTCATACGTCCTGTAACAAAATAAGATATTTGAATAATACTTCACATTAAATGTTAACTTCACAGTTCCTACAGATGGAGCTTTAACAGTTTAACCGCAACCTCACGCAGATCTGCCTAGCCATCCTTCCTCTACTTGACACGACTCACCTTTCTGACCATGCTTATTTGTCTCGCAACGAAGTGTACCCAATGAATTGTCAGCAGGATAAATAACTGTAATAATAGTGTACCTTCGTAATTTAATTGATTCGCATTAAATTCTACTAATATATTCGTGGATGTGTCAAAATTAACCGTCAGCTCAGTGGATCTTAAGGTTCCCTACTGCTGTCTACTAGGACAAACTTCAGTGTCTGATATGCCACGGTTTGCTTAATAACATTTAACTGCTTTACAAGAAGCTTTTAGGACAAACGACGCATGGCATATTTGTACAACACTTCAACCGTCGATCACCAACTGCAGAATAGACACCGGTTTTGTGAAAATGAATAAGAACACAGAAAATTTTTCGTGAATGAATTGCAAATTTACTGCCATGTCAGCAATTCTACAGCACTGCTCATATTGGCAGGTGTACGGATTAGCTAGAATATTTCTCTCGCAAGCTAGAAACAATTTTCTCCAAACTCCATACACCCTTGCACGTTTGATTTACATATGCAAGCAGCACAAAGGTGTTTTAAATTGTGGGCCACACAAACACAATCCACACGGGTGAGGGCAGCACAAAAAACTTATTACGTACTTATTAAAAAGGTGAATTGTAGCGTCCTACCAATGCAAATATATGGATATCGTAACAGTAATACAGAAGCGGTTGGGAGGTGCTTAGGACATACTGACACTCCAATTTGAGAGTGAGAGCTACGTGGGTAAAAACGCCTTTGCTCAGAGTTACACGCGTCTCGTACCTCAGGCGAAAGTGGGCCACATGTCCGGGACCCTGTCTGTATGCGGTTCCCTTTCTGGCGAACAAACCCTTCAGAACGCTGAGACCTATTATGTTCACCCTCTATATATTTCGTAGAGAAAAAAAAAGTTGTTTTCATCCCACAAAATTGCACTTTTAAGTAAGCATGTGTTCTGTCAAAGCTCTGTTACCACACAACATTTCAGACCCTACAGTGTGTGACGGTAGTGTACATCCCACTCAGAAATCTCCAAGACGGCCATTTTCCTTCTACATAGTTATTGCTCCAATTACTATTCTGCTATTATCAGTTTAACTATTAAAGTTTTGCACAGCAATTAACATTACGAAGCTGAGATAATGTTGAGTGTGTTGGAATTTGAATAACCAGATTCAATAAATCTAGCTAATTAGCGGTTAAGATGGCACCACAAACAAAAGCAAAACGTGGATATCACAGCACAATACACATAGCATTCTTTATTTGATTAACTAAGTGTTCTAAGTGCTATTTCGAGCTCGTCAACACATTTCAATCATTTTAGACGACTTACAGAAAATATTCAGTATTATACAAGTCCATAATTCACACAATTTTATCGGTTTGCGAATTCGTAATTCTTGCCCTTTGACAGAATGAAAAAACGAACTTCATTTCGACAGCATCGAGTAAAACCACATCTAAAGGAATGTAGCAAATACAAAGTGTCCACAAATGTATCATACACTTACTGCCTCTAATAATTCACGAATTATAAGACATTTCTCATTTCTGCTCTGTAAACACACAACTGCACAGCCATCATTGCATTTTCATAAAAGCCTTGACTTCCTACACACATAAACACGCACACGTCTCTAACGAAGTGTTTGTCTGTCGCAGATAATGCAAGAGTCGGTCTCCTTCTTCATGTTTCTGCTTCAAGTGAAGGACAAGAACGGGGAGAGAAATCAGGGATAAAGACAGAAGATAAACAACATCAAATTGTAAACTCAGTGGTGTCTATGAACCTCTTTTCGTGTATTCTTAAAGAATATCTGGACAGTATGCTTAGATAATTATTAATCATGCACACATTAAGAGTTTAATATTTCCGTCACATCATACTCGGTGTCTGAATATCACATAAAAACTCAACTGCACATTTAATTTACTGTCTATACTTGCCACAAGCGCTACAAGCCCAAAGGTCGAGGGTTCGATTCCCGATGGTAACATAATCCTTCCGGCCCCACTATGGCTCTGGGTCGACTCAGACTCTGATAGAAATGAGTATGAGGAAAATCTTCTGGGGGGTAAAGGCCGCCGGTGCGTAGGGCCGACAGCCATGTGCCGACTGTCTTGAAATCTGAGAATCCCAACCTCCTGTAAACCTAACGGCCTGTACAGCCCTGTACAGGGATTGTTTTACCTTTGGTCACATAAAAAAGCATATGTTGGAGAAAATTTAGTATACATTTGAGTCCACGTTTCTACGTAAATCTACCCTACATGTCAATATAAAGCCTGAAGAAAACATCTACACAAAAGAGTGTTAGATGCTTATTTTCTCAGGTTAGTTTACACAAGACATCCTAATTTAGAGACGTGACCACGGATATATGTTACATCCCTCCGTCATTTATTACAAGCATTCTGAAGTAATAGACTTTCTAATAAATATGACGACAACGCCAAATATTCATTGTTCCCCGACGGAAAGTTAAAAATATCATAATTCTTTTGTGCATAGAAAGTACACAGATGAAAAGATAAGTATGACTCCTGCTTCAGCCTGCAAATATACATCAAAAGCTTCATTATTCCACCCAGTTTCATAAACATTGGACAAATATCTGCAAGTCACGATCGGACACGTGCGTAGAAACAACAATGTGTAAATCAGATATTTTACGTGGCAAAGGTTACTATTCTCACAGCATTATCGCTACTACTTTCATGCAAACCCCCATTCTGAAATTGTACGTTTGAAAACAATTTTCACTCCTGGTTTTGTATTTAAATCTTATAACAGAATATTCGTAATGCACTCAGGAGAAAGACCAAATACCTGCTCTAACTGCTCATATAAACTGCTATTTGAGTTTATCCTCAGTTCAGATATGCGCCTTCAGAACAATAACATCACACCACCGAACTCTTTAACATTCCATATAGCATCTTATCAATAACAGAGAAGAGACACATTACAGTAATATGAATTCCCTTGTCTCTTGTTCCATCAGGTCTGGAAATGAGAAATTCATGTCAATAAAGTGGTATTAAGATTAACGTTCTTGTCATTTAGTGCGGTAGAGAATAAACGAGAAATTCACACACGTATTTGGTGGAAATATGCATGAAAAGGAGACCGCCCGATTTCCTAGGGGGAGAAGAGGACGGGGATTAATTAAAATCGCTGTTACAGAAATAAGGTCTTATGTTGTGGACTGGAGTCGTCGGGCTCCTGTGAACACAACAATGAACTTTCGAGTTGAGCCAATGGTGATTTCGATTGGCTCCGGACGCCATAGGTATCGATCACTCATCGTGCCATTCCCCAGCCGAACGTGCGCGAGTGTCTGCTACTACCTGGGAAAGGGGTGGCGATGGGACGTCTGATGCGTGTTTGGATTGTGTTGTGTGTTCACAACCTTCTCTAAGCCGCTCGTTGCTCGAGCTCGCAACGGCTGCTCTGTCTCTCTACATCGCGCTAATTTACGTCGCTTGGTGGCTGGCGGACGGCCTTGTTTTAGGTGTGTATTTGGGGTTGTGTTTCATGGGCTTGTGCCTTTGAAATTTGTTTGCTTTAATTGCGGTCTCTGGGTTTTGTACCGTCCGTCCGTCCGTCCAGCATACGTTACGGCTGTGTTTGGGCGTGGGGAGAGTCGTTCTCTCCTTGTGGAGAGGGATATATATATATATATATAGAGAGAGAGAGAGAGAGAATTGATAGTGGCCTACCTTCTTTGTTTTGGGTTTGAATTTCATGAGGATGGTTCTGGTTGCTCGCGCCCAGTCGGCCTGTTTACGAGATGTAATATCTCGTGTTCAACGTTCACTTTCTGTGACAAATAAGATTTTGTGTTTTTTTAGCAGATATGTACTGGTGGGTATTCTGTTATTAACATACGTATACAGATGTTTCTTACTGTACTTTTGAGTGGCACAGCTCTGGCTGGTGTCTGTATCCACACGAGGACTGATATTTCTTCGGGACTCGTCGGCCCAAATACCCAACGGCGCATCTACATATGACATCCCTCCTATGTTCCCTTGGGTATGCCTTTTAGGGTAAGGGGGGTTTCAGGGTTACACATAACGGGAAGGATTTCTTTTCTATCAGAAAACTACTAGCTCCTCAAGCCGGAATCTGCTCGGCGGAGGCAGTTAGTTAAGGCAGCTGCTTTGCTACCCAGAAATGCCTCTGGCCGCACTATGGTCCTGGGTTCGACTCAGACTCTAACAGAAATGAGTACCAGGAATATTTCCTGGTGGGTAGCGGCGGCCCTTGCCTACGATTGACAACCCCACCACCTTCATGTGCCCACCGTCTTGAAATCTGGGAACCTCAACCTCCTGAAGCCCTCACGGCCTGTGCAGGCCTGAAATGGTGTTCCTTTAACTCTAACCATACATGCCTTGTATGTCCTTTATTGCAGCAAAGCTGCTTCATTGTATCCTTCAAGCAGATTTTAGGTTTTGGCTTTAATACAAATATTTTTCCGTTTAATGATTATATGTCAGCAGAAGAGTGTTCTGTGTTCGGTAATAATGCTTTTGGTGCATCAGAGTCCAAAAGAAGCCGATTCGAAGCAGAGGTACTAAATGCTAAAAATAAATGCAGTCTACTGCTGAATAAATGACAGACAGGGCTAAAAAACGTAATACAGAAAGTGAAAACAATTAAAGGTAGTTTGGATCGTCTGTGTCTGAGGGCATTACACTTGGTCACAAGTGCAACATGGACCTTCGTTAGTCATTTGATGTAGTGTCGAATTTGAACATGAGTTTGTAAGACCCACGCTAAACGATAATTTTTTAATAAAACATCCCTTTGGGTTATGTTCTCACTAATTAAACAGCATAGAGTGGGTTTTTTTCAAATATGCAGGTGAAATTTAATCACTTACGACAACAAAATAAGGCATATTAAGAATGTTCTGGATAATTTTAAATATAGGCCTTTACATCCCACGCAAAAATTCAAAATAGACGGAGAAAAGGACAGTTCCTCAAATTTTCTAGACATTATACTGAAGAGACTTAAAAAATCATGGAAATTTCTAACTTCATAAAACCTACAACAATGGACTCTATCACCCCAAACAGCTCGTGTCACCCAATACAACATGAATTAGCTGCTGTCAGATATGTCCACCATTGCTTACATATGTACCAACTGAGAAAACAGACAGAGAGAAATAACTTACTATGCCCAAGAGTATTTGGACAATAACCACTACAATTCTAATGTCTTAGATAAAACAGACTATAAGAGAAGAAAAGAAGGAAGTAAAAAAGATAAAAAGGGCGCCTTAAGAAAAAACAGAAAAAATTGGTCACTTTCTCATATTTTGGCAAAGAAACGAAATTTATCACGAAGCTATTCGAGAATACTAATTTCAGAGTAGCACATAAGACACATAATATTATGGGCAAAATCTTGGCCTATAAGAACTCCACAACGATGGACAAATGTAGTAAATGTGGAATTTACCAGCTTTCTTGTCCTCATTCCAACAAAAAATGTTTTCGACACACTAGAATATTTTCCCCCAAAATATTTATTGACCACGTTCAATCCTTTAGGAGTCACAACTCAAAGTCAGCATTTGCGCTACGCCTACAGGACGTGCAGCATTCCTCTGAACCCACGGAAGACATCATCGACGTTTTACACATTCTTAAGAAATAAAATAATATGAATACATTGGAAATATTTTATATTTACTCAGGGATTAAAAACGATAAAAAGATTAAGGATACATCCACAATGGGATTTAATAAAGTACAGCATGACAGCAATAGAGATCTTCCTTGACCGTACTAAGTGGTGTTAAAAGATCTACTAGTACAGCAGCATGTTCATTTTCAATTGATACACAGCACGATATGAGAAATAAACTTCTTAGGTACCATGACAATTTATCACGCTATTTATTAACCACACTTGTTTATAAGCAACGGAATAGTTACTACAACTTTGTCTTCCCTTTTATCATTTTACATAGACTTCTCGTATAATTATAAATTTTGAAAACCCCTATTTATGAAGAATACATATATAGAAAAATCGAAATCACAACGTCACTAGAATTCCTACCTTGGAACAGAACTGACAAATTAAATTCGGGAATTCATGGCCCGTTCTGGGGTAAACTTCACCTTTTGGTTGTTTTCAAAAGATCTACTCTGGCTCATGGACGTAGCTAAATAGTAAACACTACGCACCTTCTTAGTTTAAGTGCGTTTGCTTCATCTGTCCTCTATATTAGAGAAACATTAGCTTATTTTATATTTTTCATACTTTTCGATGTGGTTTCTAATCTGAGACATTCTACACATTTAAGAAATTCACTGTAAACAGGATGGTCTTACCTTATACGTTAGCATTTCTGGCACACAGTAAATCAAGCAGGTAATCGCGAAGGGAAGGGCGCACATCACAAGTTTAAAGAAAGTGAATCACCGGCTGAAGGGAGAGTCTCAATTATTACAGGACATTATGTAAATGTACAGAATGTACCATCAATTAACTTCGTGTTCCGTTAATACGTATAAGGGCATTCAACTCATTTATAGTTTCCATATGAATGATATTGAGCTACTTGGGGCCAAAGTGTGAATTCGGAAAGACAAAACGCGTAACTCATATAAAACATCCTCTGTTACTTAACGCGTGCTATCACAAGTTTGTTCACTGCTACGTCACAGAAAGTTTGGCTCGTTATACAAATGACCCAGTGCCTCATTTCTTAACTTTAAACACTACAAGTTCACTTATTGATTTTATATTCTTTAGGAGGCAATATCTGTGACATAACAGGAAAAGAAAAACGCGGTCAAGTTTCAGAGCTCTGATCTGTTGCAAGCAGTCGGTACCAACATGCAGCTGTCTGAGATGAACATCTCTTTCGCTTGACCAGCACAACGGTTAATGTTTCGTTTCTGCAAATCGGAATGTTGGCAACTTTAGTTAAAGATGATGTGTAGAAAATGAAGTGATGTTGCTTCTCCTCTGCAGCCCTCTTGCTTTAGACAATCAATCAGTGTCACGTGGCCTCCTGACAAAAATGTCGACCACTCAGAAGGAGCTTCACGTCCATACAGTAAAATCTTCGATATGCGGTAATGGATTATCCGGAAATGTCTAGTCACTGGCAAATAGCCAAAAAGACGCATTATATTTCTCTCTTGCAATAAACTGCAGCACTGGCCCCATTCCGAGAATTCGACCGTCTCAGGCGTTGCACCCGTTACCCCGAGTGGTGGTTACATACTGTTGTGTGGTACGTTCAGTTGCTTTATTGCCTTCGCCTGTTACACGGTGTCACAGTGCAGAGCCTGCAATATTTCACTTTTGGTCACGAGGGGCTGGAAAAAGCGGAAAAGAGTATACCAAGTTAATGAAAGAGTATGGTATCGGATCTTCGACCATCTACGACGTACGAAAGGAGAAAGACGAGCTGCTGAAATTCTCTTCCGCCGCCGTTAAGACCAAGGTCATTACCAACGCCATGTTCTATGTTGAACCAAGTTGGAGCAGCCTGACGTAGTGCTGTGCGAGAGGTTTAAGATTAAACGCCCTGATGGTGCACCTAATTCCGGACCAATGCTAACACAAAAGGCTGAAGCGTTGTATACAGAAATGGAGCTTACGGACGAAAACTACGATCCCGGTAAACTTTTGGTCACGGAGGTGGTGGGTATCGCAGATTTTACTGTAACTAGTCTCCTTGCGCCCGGCGACCCGGGCGGCCTAGGCACACGCACAGTTAACTTCAAAACCTGGCGGCTGGGGCAGGTAACACTGAGCACGGGGGCTTCGGCACCACGTATCATCAACCTGTAACACCATTTATACTGTGTGTTGCAATATGAAGTAAATTTTTTATTGTAATCGTTTTTATTTGATTTTGATACGACATAGCGTGCTGGTGCCCCGCGATCCGGGCAGTATAGGGATACACATTTACGTATTTACCGTGGAATCCCAGCAACCCGTGGGGGCAAGGCACACTTCATGTACGCAGTTACTGTGGAAACCCCACGGCCCGAGCAGGGAAGACACACCCATTTACTTAATTACATTTGAAACCTCGCGACTCGTGGGGGCAAGGAACACTTCATGTACGCAGTTACTGTGGAAACCCCACGATCCGGGCAGGCAAGGCACGCACATTTAAGTAGTTACCGTGGAAACCTGAAGAATGTATATGCCTGTGTATTACAATATCGTTGTGGTGCTTGCAGTTTTCGTAAAAACCCGAATAATGTGTACGTGTGTATATTATACTGTCGTATTAGTGTCCGGCAAACCTTTACGTAGTTAAAGTGGCAACCCCAATTAGTCGTGTCTGTTACATACCACCAGCGCGTCGGTCGAACTAAAGTCTATGTCTTGTCTTTTCCTGCCATTTGGTGGCAGTCCATGAAACTTCAATGTGGGAGTGTGACAGAGACTGACAGCGTTACGGTGTATATAAGATGGGCCTACTGCTTGCTGAGGGCAAAACGTTGAAGCATTTGAAGGAAAAGCCACAACATGAAACCCCGTAACATGGTTTAACTTTTTTGTGGAGAAGAACCCCGCAGCAGACGCTACGGACGCAACGCAACCTTAAGGCTTCTTGTGCAACCGCATGATGAAGCTTATTATTATTATTGTTGTTGTTGTTGTTGTTGTTGTTGTTGTTGTTGTCACTTTCCTGGTAATTGAGCACTGATGAAACGAAATTGACTGGGGAAGCCCGACATATTCGGGGAAACCCTGTCCAAGTGCCACTTTGTCCACCATAAATCCCACGTAGACTGACCCGGGATCGAACACATGGCTCCGCCTTAAGAAGCGGGCGGCTAACTGCCTGAGCAATGGCACAACCTTTAATCATAAGTTACACCAAAGAGAACATTGTTTACGAAAATTTCTTTGCTATTTTATATGTTTGTGATTAACCATTTAAAGACTGAGATTATGATCAGTTATATATCAGAGGTTAAGGTCGCACCGCGCAGTAAACACTCCCCGTCTCGGTTTTGAAAATCGATCAGTTAATGCTGCATAGGAAAGTAGTCGTTTTTTTTCCGAAATCCGCAAAAAACACGTAAATAAAGCTGAATTATATTGCAGGCTAAGTACGTACCGCGCAGTAAACACACCCCGACAGGGTTTTAAATAGAGTAATTTAATGCTGTATGGGGAAAGAATCGCGGTTTATTCCGAGATACATACAAAACATGTAAATAAAGCTGAATCGTATTACAGGCTAAGATCGTACCGCGCAGAAAACACAGTTCTCTGTATTCACGTCTCCTGACATCTAGTGGCGGTGTGTTAAACTCAAACATTCTCATAGTTGTCCTGCCATGTGACAGCGGCCCATGGAACTCCAAGCGTTACATATCTTTGCATAACTGAATTTTTATATAGATAGCATGAGAGCATTAGCCATGGTATATTGGAATGAGTACATCAATTGCTGCAATATTTTGACACTGAATTGCTACAGTATGTGCAGTTATATAGCATCAGAGCATTAGGCATGTTATAACAGAATGAATTACTCAATTGCTACAGTATTGTGACAGCTGTATATGAATCACAGCACATAACTGCTGTTGCATTCCAATATTACCACATTTAAAACACTGGAATTTCGTGGTGGTGTTGTATTACCTTCATTCAGGCTTGATTCTATACACATATCATTTACCGTAACAGTATAAATATCGTAAGACCAAAAATGTCCACTGTTACCACATTCAAAGTTTGTGATTACACTCGCAAGCATTTTCATAGGCCTGTTTATTTGCGTCTCCTGACATCTAGTGGACATCTATGGAACTCCATTCTCATAGATCTGTTTCCTGCCATCTGGTGGCGATCCATGGAACTCTGTCAGAAGAAGCAAACGTTACTCAATTATAAGATATTATAGATATTCAAACTTTGTACGAGTTCCCCGTCGGGGTAATTTGAACAAATAAGATAGGCAATACATGCATAATGTAAAATTGTGACGGGTTGACGTAGTCTTTACACATTCACGTCTAACTTAAAAAGAATGATACAACTTGTCTCAAAAGGAACATATTTTTGGCGATTACTGACGCAGCTAACTAACTAACTAACTGACTAACTTACTAACTAACTAACTAAGTAGCTAGCTAACTAACTATCTAACATACTCCAGGAAGCAGAGGCCTTCTTCAGAAGCTAACAGTTTCTCAGCTAGTCAAGAAATTCCCAGCATTTTATGGAACCCGGAGGATCTTTACCGCATTCACTAGCACCCGCCACCTGTTCCTATCCTGAGCCAGCTCAATCCAGCCCACGTCCCACATCCCACTCCTTGAAGATCCATTTTAATATTAACCTCCCACCTATGCCTGGTTCTCCCAACTGTTCCCCTTCACTCACGTCTCCTCACCAAAATCCTGTATGCACCGCTCTTTTCCCCCATACGTGCTACATGCACCGGCCATCTCCTTCTTCTCGATTTGATTACCCCAATAATATTTACTGTCGAAATTGTCAATAAAAAAGTGTCGAATATTTTTTACCCATTTAAATAAATTCGGTTAATAGGGCAATATTTTCTCACATGTCCCGACTATAAAATTTAACGAAAATCTGTCCAGTGAAAGACGCGCTGATACATTCGGCCAGACGGACGGACATGAAGCGAATTGGCGTTTCTTTCGACTATGCAAGCGAGCAAACAAATCTCATGTGGCAGCAGAAGTGAAGATTTCGGTGCCACCTGATTCACTGGATGATGAAGCAGCGATCTGTTTTGTCTTCAGCCACTAGGACCCATTAAACATGTTTGCATCTGCCAATGGCAGGTAATTACGTCACCACTCACAGCATCATCTACATTTCGTGTACATTATTCAGTGACCTCTCTGGAGAAATTTCTGAGCAGCATTTACAACTACTTCTCTCCTCATAAGTGTTCCTAAATTTGCATTTTTGCTGTTACCACTACAGTTAAAGGAAAAAATGCCCCCTGTGGAAACAATTAAATAGGCATTGGATCGTTTTGAACACCACGACATTACATCAGGTTGTAGGATCTAAATGATCTACCTCGTGTCATTTCGAGACGTTGTATCAAAGAGACATATCAAATTGTTAAATTCATATACAAAGATAATTCTCCATACTAATCTATACAATCAATATTTTGTTCACTCCTGTGTTACAGAAAGTTTTGCCCCTCATACAAATTTCTGTGTTCTACTTTCAGTGTGACAAACTGCCGTCTCTTCTACTTCTTACTTTGAAATATGACAACTTCTGTCATCGATTCTAATCTTTTAGAATGTGAGGCACGAGGCGCAACAGAAAACAAATAGGCAGATCCGAGAATTCTGGAGAGGTACGCCTTGGCTGAACTCAGGGTCTCGCGTTCTATTCCTCACTCGGAAATAAGACTTCTTTTCCTTCTAGCAAGGTTATTTAAAAACAAATGCTTTCAGGGACATTTCATACTATGATCCCAACAACAAAAATTATTTTCTTTGCCAAATGTTAACATATTTAAAAAATATATATTCAACGTATATATCTGTATTAAATACAGATCAATAGGTGCACTGACGTCAGATTTATATCGTCAGCAGTCTCCAATAAAACTCGACTAAAGTGTAAAACATTTAAAACCCGATAATTTGAAAGTTCGACTATTAAAAGGTATAACTTATGGGCAATACAAAACACCGACACTTCATATTCAGGTCCGTCCACTTTTTCCTTTCCCTTCACGAATCATTGCCTTGTGCCTTTTACCACCGCCTTGTCTAGTGGATGTTTAAAGACGTGCAAAAGGAAGACGATTACTGTTTTTATGCAGCTCTGCCGTTCGCAAACTTACAGTGTGCATATCAAAGCTGTTCAAAAAATTCAATCGGATTACACATTGTCGTCACCCGAGAAGTCCCATTCAATTCTTCCTCTTAACCTTCTTCTTCGCTCTTCCACACGACATCTCAAACGCATTGCTCCCTCATTAACCCAGCTGTATTAAATCAAAACACAAATACTTGTGTTCCTCATTGTGTAATGTATTTCAGTCACTGCTTGTATCAGTCAATTTGCTTAATATATAAGCATTCTGTACTCTAAAAACGCTGCGGCACTTCCGCAAAGGAATTTTACAGCATTGCTCCTGCTACATTTTCCACGTGTGTCCACATGCAATATATCGAGAACCGCTGCCGACGTTTCCTCAAACTTGTGCGCAAAACGAAACTCAATGTAATACGGATAAAATTAAGGAACTTTTACATGGGTTTATTCTGGCCCCTTGAGAGTCACGCGATAAATTCTTATCGGAGGGAAGAATATTTCAGTTACACAGTTCAGTTAAAATATAACCACCATTAAAAATATAAAAACCAAAAAATAAACATCTGCGTCTTACTCAAATTTCCCCACATTGTGAATTCATTAGTGGCACACCGAACTAGTTCTTTGCTTCTACGAATTCTTACAGAATATCATACCTCTAAATTAGAACGCAGAGTCATTATACCAAATTATGAAACAACTACAAAATTAAGAATTCAGGAGTAGTAACTTTGATCTCCCATTAATAATGCAGCTTAACACAGTATCGATCACTGTCGTTCAGGGAAATCGTAACCGCCATTTGAAGCGCTCAGTGGCATGCGTAATGTTCTGACTTACAGACGTGCTGAAGCAGTCGGAAAGTAACGGACGCGGACTGGGCACAAATTTCAAACATATTTTAAACTTCAAGTTACTTTAATTCCATATAAATTATCTCTATATGGACAGCGAAGACACAAAAATCAAAAGCCTGAAAGAATGTCGTTTTGGCTCAGTTATTTTCCTGCTCAGACTGGGGGGAATTCCGTTTCAGATGAAGACAATATCGACTACTTACGCAGTGTACATGAGAACAGCGACTGTCTGTGCTTGCACTACATATGTGGGCTTGTTAGTCGATCTGTTCGTACATACGGACGATTTGCGACACGCCATGGCGAATATGCGTGTACTGATTCCGCTAACGAATATTATGTGGATTTATACCTACTGCAGGTACGTAAGAACACTGGCAACCGCAACTGCAGCACACAAGGACTTGTTTATCAAACACAACATTACAGTTTCAGCAATGACATAAAATCGACACAAATGTGGTAGAGAAGTTACGACTCCAACAGAACGGTCTTTATTCCGCACATTAACTAGGCCTACGAATTTTAGGCTAGGCAGTGTCTACACTACAGCACTAACGAGTTTTATTGAGGATACGAAGAACATACGGACTGCATGGTGTGTATTGGGGCTAGGGCTAGGCCACCCTGCAGAAATGGTCGAAAAATATCAAATATCTGGATCACATAATAAGTCTCCGTAACTCCGGCCAAATATCCGGCCAGAAAAATACATAAATTTTCAACATTTCGAATTTAATGTTCTTCACTAAACAGAACAGTTACAATGTGTCTTCGAAAATTTATTTACTAAGAAATTATATTGTTCATCATTTCACAACAGGAAATCAAACGCTTTGTCCCGTTAGTAGGCCATTTTTGCACATTTACTCTACTTTCTATTGGGATTTTGTTTGATTTTTTCAGACTGCGACGACACAGCATCGAACGTGCAATGGACCTAAGTGACAGCTTCATGTGGGAAGATCTGCCGACCAGGGACCCTGACACCGGACACTTGACAGCAGCAGGATGGATCCCGCTTATTGTTAAGTATACAAAGCATGCTGCAGTTGTGGTCACGTCATTCCATTTTCTCCAATCAACAATTCGCATCGTGACAAATCACGAAACGATGTTCATCACGTGGTATCCTTTCGACTGGACTGTTTCACCGTACTACGAACTGGTTAACATCTCACAGGTAACAATTTCTCAACAGTAAATAACACAACATTTTCTTCCAAACTGTTCTTAAACTTTTCATAATTTAACACTTTCGTATACCTTACCTTCTTGCTTTCCTATTTTTCACGACACCCTCAGTTTGTCAGACATTATAGCGGTGAACAGAGGTAAAGTTATTAATAAGAAATTCGAGACAGTTTGGTATGACGCGTTCGTGTCCAGACCTGGACGCTATTCCTAAATTTTGAAGGGAATTGGAAAACTCAGAAACTGTCAGAACAGTCACTGTTAGATCAGATCCCTCTCAATACAAATCTACAGCGGTACCTCAATACAGAGTGTTGGGGAAACCGCACTGATAATAGCTCAGTTCCTTTAACGTAAAACGGTAGAGAGATGACTATGGATGTTCAGAGCAGATAAACGTGACAGTAACAGGTCACGTCATGTATCAAGATCCCCTGCGATACTGAAAATACCCGCGGCCACAAAATAAACACTAAAGAAATGACCCATTATAACAGTAAATCCCTAATCTTTACCGAAATATTAACACCCTTCCCACTTGAATATCACTACACACGTCAAACTTCACGTGATCCGTTAGATAAACTGCAAAAGAAGACAACCACCTAACAACAGAAACACGCTTAGATATAGCTAATTAAAGCGACATGAGTCGTTTTAGAACTAACACACATTCACTACGGTCCTTTCTATTGCGTTGTTAAATTAATTTCTTAGTACGCAGCATGCATCTGATAGATTAATTTACCTCCAGAGCTTCGATTACATACTGCTTCCATCTGGCGACCCGCCGCACAAACCAGGTACTGGAACAGTAAAAAAGTGGGTAAACATAAATTAGCACTTATGATGATAAAATCACTTCACATGCAATAAAATGCTCCGTTCCACATACTGTGACCTGTAACAGAAGATACCACAAATATTTATAATTTTAATGTTAACCGTCCCTGTAGTTATGTACACGCAAAAGCATAATTTACTCTTATCAGTACCGCAGTTACAAAAGCACCTACACTTGCGATACGTAACCAGGCTACCGGTTTCAGCTCCAACAGCCATCACCAGGCCTCTGACACCAAATGTAATGTACAGGCTTCACAGTGGTTCTTTACATTAGGACAGCCGCACGTACACCCACATCTTTGGTCTGACTTATAGGTTTTCATATTTTACTATTTCATATTTACATTTTAAAATATACAACTCTTAGGCAGCACATTTTTGTACTGATATACATTTTATATACGTCATTGTAAAGACGAGGGAGTTTTTCCTCTTACAAAATGCGTAGACTTCGATTTTCATAGTTTTCTGCCATGGCCTTATGATGGTTCTTTCAGCTAAAAGCGGTAGCCTGATTAGGTATTGCAACTGTACGTGTTGGTTGTGACTGTACTACTGGTAAGCGCTAAATATACTTAGACACATTTATTCCTTACAAAAATCATTTAGGCTAATAGACTAAAATCCTCAGTTATTTTCAATCTTAATAAGTCTACCGTTGATTCTTTGCTTAACATTCACGGATTCTTATGTCGCTGCCTGATTTCCTTTGACGGACGATGTTAGTGTAATCATATTCTTGAAAGTACTCAGATACTGACTTTACTGAGGTATGTAGGAACACTTTCTCTTTTACTGGACGGGTTGCCAGCACATCGCAAATCCCGATAATCTCGAAGACCAGTCGGTTACTTAAACTGGCTCTTCGACTTCCAACTCTGCGGTCTCGGAGGCCCTGTCATTAGCTGCGTTACCGCCGGCACAGCTGTGAGGGTCATCTGAAGCAAGGAGCCCCCCCCCCACTATTAACAGTGATAATTACAGTAATCACAGAAAAACGGGAGTAACACAAACAATTTTCGAAAGACCGTAAAATCATATGTCGAAATGGTACGGACACGTAGTACGCATGGAGAATAACAGAGCCCAAAATCATTAAGGACATGGTCAACGGCTGGAAGAATACGACGAGGAAGACCCAAATGTAGTGAGAGTAGGAAGTGGGAAGGGTGACGAGGTAGAGGAATTTAACACCTGCCGACGTAATAAACCGGCAAATTCGGCGAAACGCGACTGAGAATCAGCAACCAGTGGGCCACTGGAAAACAGTTAGAAGTACACACATGGAAAAGATACCACTAAACTTCACAAAGTGGTTTCACTTAAAATCCAGCACCTTCCAAATTCAATGCAAACAGGACTTAATGCCGTATTCTACTTCTTCTGAGTTTTCGTGCAACAAATCTAATGCACATTTTGTAGCTTCTGAAATTCAGCACACAAAAGTACTTTGTACATAGTCATTAGTTTAGGCTGCATTCCTCAATGCCCTCAATTACACGCAAAACAGTTTTGTACTTTTTCACATTATTGCAGTGCTTCACATCACTACTAATACTGGGAATAAACCACGGTTTCATCTCTCTGTGTGCTGCTCTGATCGCCGTGGGCTGTGCTCAGTTGGATAAGCTAAAGGTGGCCATATTGGATATCAGACAGGAACACATCACGCCTTACCACGGGCAGGAAGATGAACAGGTTCATACAGCTGCAGACTGTGACTTGCAAGCTAAGTTAAATGTGTGCATTCGACACCATCAGGAAATAATGGCGTAAGTTCATAAGGAAATAATAAACATATTGGTTTCACTGCACATGGGGGAGAAATATTTATGCTGTTGTTACCACACCTCATTTCAGAAAGTGAAACAGAATCCATCGTGAACAAAGTCTCTCCATAACTACTTCTAATACGTATAAAAATACACACAAATAATCTCACACAAATAAAATCTAATGTTATAATGCCCTGTACAAATGTCTTCCCCAGCAACCTCAATGCACGTGTTCTTCTCATGTACAGGTTCATGCAGCAACTGGAAGATGCACTGAGTGTCGCTCTGTGTGGCCAATTTCTGATTTTACTGGCCACAATGTGCTTCGCTGCTTTTTCTGCAGTTACGGTATAGTATAAGAACTGTTGCATGATGTATCATTAGAAGATAAACACTTCCGAAATGTGACGCCGTGTAGTTTGGCAGATATAATAAAAACCTAGCACAATTATTACGGGAATTCGTCTATTGATTTTCTTAACAATTACTAAAGTGGAAAATGCGTATCTCATTTAACAAACCTGCAACACTGATTTCAACATACATAGCTTATTTTGCAGAATACATCTGTGTGTGTGTGTGTGTGTGTGTGTGTGTGTGTGTGTGTGTATCTGTTCTTGTTCTTCTTCTTTTTCTTCTTAAGGGCCCGACAGCAGATGCCCCGGATGCACTTCAGCCTTACGCTTATTGTGCAACCTTAAACAAACCTTTCAGCACAGGTTCAATAACCCTGTGCCTGTTATATAGAGGCAAAGTTCCCTTACTGAAGCTGTGCTTATATCTTCTGGTTCAGCATACAGCTTCCCAAAAACATTATAGCCCTGACGAGCTAACGTCTCGCAGCAGCAAATAATATGCTGCACTGCCTCAGTCTCCATCCTGCAGAATCTGCAGGTTGGATCCCCATCAAACAGGCCCATAATATGCAGGTGTTTCCTCACAGCAGCATGTCCTGTGAGGACCGCAACTGCCATTTTTAGTTGATGCCTGCTTCATTTGAGCAGGTCATCAGCTCTTCTCTTACGTGGTCTTCCTATGAAAAGTTTGCCGTGTCTATGACCTGACAAATCTCTCCAGGCATTCTAATGCTGATGCTCAGTAAAGTTTTTAACTGCTTCTCATGCTGAAGACCTAGGTATTCCAAGAGCCGGCTCTGGACCAAGTAACAGCATAGCTGACGCTTGTCTAGCAAGCTTAACAGCCTTCTCACTGTCAAGAATGCCACGGTGCCCTGGCAACCAATTGAGAGTAACCTCATTCAGGCTAGCCAGTGCAGAGGGCATCCAGGCATTCTGCAACCAGTCCCGAAGTCACTTTCGGGCTAATAAACGCAGCCTGGCTCTCAGAAAAAATAAGAATCCGCTTATGTTTATAAGGCCTTCTTATATTTCCACATGCACATTGAAGAATGGCATATATTTGAGTTTGAAAAACCGTGAAAAATTTACCTAAAGGGAAGCTAAAGTTTCTATTTGGTCTTATGTCAAAAATACCAGACCCTGTACCTGAGCTAGCCCTACGGCCATCAGTCAACCAGAACAGAGCATCCTCAGGGAACACTGGGTCTGCGTTTCTCCAATAATCCTGGTCTATAATGACATTGAAAATTTTGGAGTGATAATAAACTGGAATGGTGTAGTCCGACCACATATCCAATATAGGGTCACCCACATTTTTTTCCAAATAGATAGCAACCTTGATACTGTTTTACGAACAGTTGGTTGCTTAAGTATCTGCAGCCTATAGAGTGCCATCCTCGCCTCCGCCATGATAATCAGATCAAGCGGAGTCAGATTCAAAAGCACCTCCACTGCTGCAGTAGGGGTCGATTCCATAGCCCCCGTGATAGCTAGACAGGCCATTCTTTGCATCCTGCCTAGTTGAACTTTAATGGGTTTTGCATGTCCTTGGACCACAAAACCAAGGCAGCATAGAGTATGGATGGTCTAATGAGAGTCAATTCACCACATTAGGTTTAAGACCCCATTTTTTACCACACATGCGGCTAACTACCGCAAAGGTGGTTTGTGCTTTTCTGGTTATTTTCTGCAAATGTTGGTTCCAGGTAAGTCTTGAGTCTAAAATCACCCCCAAATACTTGACCTCTCCCAGCATTTTGAGTTCCTTACCGTGAAGTATACTAAGTCCTCTATTTTCCTTCTATTGGTAAATGGGACTATGGCTGTTTTGTGAGGGCTAATGTTTAGACCCTCTTTAACAGCCCATTTAACCACCACATTCAGGGCATCTTGCATAAGCTCCCTGACGATGCGTGCAAATTTACCTTGGACTATGATAACAATGTCGTCAGCATATCCAAATGTACTAAAGCCTACGTCATTTGTGGTAACCAAAAGGCTAACAACGACTACTACCATAAGAGGGCAGACAAGAATCCACTCTGTGGACGTCCTCCTGCGACTTCAGCAGTCAAGCTGCTGCCCATAAGGGAAGTGTGTACGAGTCTGCTTTCAAGCATGAACCCGATCCATCTACAACAGATTTACTAAATATTCGTGTCCACTTCTGTCCCACAGTAAAGGAGAAATAACAGTCAACACTGGTAGAACTCTCTGTACCAGTGCAAGGTTACATACCCTGGCATGTCCCCTGGTTTCCCAGAGGCTCCGTTAAGAACGCATTACTCATGTGCCATTCATCCCTTCAGCACGGAAAAAGGCAAGCCACACATAACACCTTGGGGTTGGGGAGTTGGTCCACGGTCTCCTATTTAATTCAGAGACAGACCTGCACACAAGGACAGGTCTGCGGCCATCCGCCACCTGCCGACGTGGCCGGTAGCCACTCAGGCCCCGAGGTGTGTATGTGTTACTAATAATGTGTGAAAATCATTATTTCGTGAAGAATGCATACGATTAAACATTGTCACTAATTATTCCTCAAATAACCAAACTGGTCCTTTAATTTTCGCATGACGGATCATTCAGCACGTTAGCCACTTATTTTACATAATAACGACCGTCATCCCATTACGGTATCGAATAAAGTTCCTTTCGAAACACAGGTACTTACTTCCTTCAATAACTGCGCGGCTTCAGTTAAAGTACCAACCGAGGTATTAACGAGTAGAAAATTTAGGTATTTACTTCATAGAACAATAACCCCATCTTCTTTAAATCAACGAATCACGCGACATACATTCTTCTCCTCCTCTTCCTCCCCCTCCTCCTATTCCACTGCCTTGTCTTCCTTCTTCATTGGCATACGATCCTTACAGTTTAACCTGTGCGTCTTCTGCAATGTTAATCCATGCACACCTGTCTTCACGGATCTCCCTTGATCTCTTGACACCCACCGATTTCAAAGTATTCTCAATACCGTCTATACCCATAATTTTGGTCTTACTACATTCCTTCACGGGACCAACTACAGCCTATTATACTCCATTCCACACTCTATCTGGTTAATTCACACTTCTTTAATTGAATAATGTGTAAATAGAGCGATCTGACAAGAGTTACAGAACGCCACGAGGAAATGCTCCACGATTTGGTTGGGGTCAAGTGCTTACTGTAAGCAGTGAGCAGCTGGCAGCAAGCACTGATCGCACTCACAGCAGAATTCGTTTTGGAAGCGGCTATGCACCTGTCGAAAGGCGGACTTCGCAATTAATTAAGAATCTGAAGTGCTGAACGCATCGTCATTCTGTATCTAGAAGGGATCCGTGTAGGTATTCTATAAAACAACACGTCAAATTCTTAATAACACATCATTCAAAGCTTTACCGGGAACAGGTACTTTTCTGTACCCAATACATAGTTTTTCTGTGAAGTACCTATATGAAGTACCCATTTCTTTCTCTCAATTCGACACTCTTGCTGAAATACCTCGTTCATAAACGAAGATTTATCTGTCCTTACACAGGCCTGGAGAGGCCCTTAGGGGTCCTAGAGTTTGAGGCTCCCAGAATTTCTACAAAATGACATATGAAACTCGCAAGGTGGTCAGCAATACGCACCGGCTGCCTTCACCCCCAACGAGACATTCCCGGTACTCATTTGTGTTAGAGGCTGAATCGGCCCGGGAGCCATGATGCGGCTGTAAGGATCAAGTCAATAAAAAAACGCAATAACCCATCGGGGGGCAAACCGTGTCCATACGCCTTGTACCGCAGTATATCAACCAACCTGCGCCAACGCGTAGCAAGGTAATCTATCAAAGAGCTAGGTACTCCGACCCTTAACAGAATTAAACACTTTGGCGGTAACACAAACACATACGCAAATATACGTACACACAAACAGTATAAACCAAACACATATCAATTTTTATGCCACAAACAAAATCTTATATGGTAATTCGGTCTGTGAAAGAACTTGCCAAACCCAATACTATATTCAGATGATAGCCCGGCAACGCGCGATTTTAGCCTGCTGTAGCCGGCCCCAATGCACAGGATATGCAAGATGACGTTTGTCACATTTCACACACACACACACACACACACACACACACACACACACACACACACACACACACACACACACACACCGGGCGCAGCATAATGATTTCAAATTGTGAAGATCTTCCTTACCTTCCGTTTTGTCATTATAGTGCATTAAACATTCATGCCCAATATTCACTCAATTTAATCGCCTTAATAATATTAAATGTCATTGCTTCAAGTTGAATGTAAGTTGAAATTTACGTTTACGTACATGAGCCATAACACTCCATTCTTATTTATAATTACACACCACTAATGGGTCGCTGCTCGCATTACGAAAGCTGTTTCATAAACAGTCCATCACTAGTCTCAGAGTTCTGTACATCTAAACCCATGTCATTTGTAATGGCCTGCCTTACATACAGACAAATTTTATGCAAGGAATCAGGGAGTCACTTCCTACATTTCTCAGGAAGTTCTCGTTGAAACACGACTTCAGGCAAAGGGGCATCACTTCGAACAGCTGTTGTGCTTTAAGGACCGAATACTCAGTCTACACTGAGTGGTGACCACACACGCTCCTTGTTAGCAGATACTGCAGGGAAGCACAATTGGCATATCTTCAATTACTCTGCTGAGTTCAACGCCGCGAAATTGCAACAGTCGGGTGCATTATAATAATTAAAAAATATAAACAATAAAACAACTTACATATTAGACTTATTTGTAATATTTTAAAGACGTTTTATTGTTTGTGTAAAATATTTTATTTTTTCCTTGTGCTTCTTCTAATGAAAAATGTCTGTTCCAGAACTGGGGAGATTTTGCGGGTCTGAGTCAATCAGTTATAGTTTACGTAACGTACGGTAGTGACGTGCTCCTTATCTGCTGGTGTGGAGATCAGTTGACACAATACGTAAGAAAAATTGGAATACTTTAGCAGTTGTACCCATGCACATTAGTCGCACGTAGGTGCAATCAAATATTTACTCAAAAAAACTTTTTTATATTTCCGAAACTTTGAAGCACTTCCCGAAATACCACGTGCGACGCTATTACGCTATCAGATTCTATACGCTGTCAATGCCCTACAATAACGGCAACAGCGACGTTGTCAAATGCACACGTTCGGGTTAATGCCGCATAAAGCTGGTCATGTGAAACAAAATGTTTAACTTGACACTACTTCAGCCATTGGATGTCAAGAAAAGGTAACACTCGTATATTTTCTTTAATTTTCTTGGCCATCCGTGGAGGAAGCAATGTAAATATGTACTTTTAGACGTACTGTAAAATTTTTTAACAATAAATTAATGAAAGTCTAGGTGTTTACCATCAGTTCCGAAGCTTCTCCAAACTCTGCCTTGGAAATATACATTTCGTAGTTCTGCAGATCATGACTTCATGATTCTCAAGCCGTTACGTACATAACGTGGAGCAACCTCAAAACAATTCTCTACAAATAAATTTGAGAGATCAGGATTTTTCTCTACTCTCAGATCTTCGACAGTGAGTCATTTATCCTTGTCAAAAATATAAACCTGGTTTAAATATTCCATGATATCCTAAAGGCTAATCTGCTTCACAATTTCACCGCTACAGACTTATTTATTTTTACAAGGGTTCAACAAGTTTTCGTCAGAAATAGAAAACACAACTTTAAACATTTCATAACCCAATAAGCAAAGTCACACAAAATATACAAAATATTTTTTTATTTTTTTAATAAATGAAACCTTATTTTTGACTAGGGTCGTATGCGACTTTTTGGTCAGAAATAGGGATCATGATTTTAATATGGATGCCCCTAATTTTGGTACTAATCTCAATTCTTCTTAGCCTAATTTCAATGACAGCAATGCTGAATTTACTCCTGAGTATTCTTTGAAGTTGTGTACGAAGATCCGGCATATCTGCAGGCCTCCATCATATACGTTTTCAAATCTTGTGCTAATGAAAGTAAAGAAGTAAAACAAAGGTTCCACCAGGTAGATCGGCCTTCTTTAACATGGCACTACCCAGAATGTTGCACACCTAAGTCCTTTCAACAATACCATCCACAGCTTCAAAACTAAAGCAAGGGCGTGGAAATTTGTTCCAGCACACCCAAAAAACGGATGATAAACGGAATGCCGATTTGTGAGAGTGTCAGGAGCATCTGGGTCTACTGCCGTGCTTTGAAACATATCATGCTTTCAAAGCTTATAAAAGAATATCTGGAAGCCTTAACTTAGGCGATGTAAAAACATATTTGCGTGCGTGACATTTGGTACTTCATGTTCTCATAAAAACAAATGAAGCTATATATCTAGAAACACAAGACCTGTACGCCCCTAGTTACAAACGATTGTGTGGTTAGCAATTAAAGTACTAACAAGTATTCTTTTGCTTCAATAAAGTTAACAAAAAATAAAATATTATTGTAAAACCGTAAGCAGAAAGCGACCTACATAATTGGAATAATTCTAAAATTTCAAGAAAAATACCACGGCATGACCACTTGAAATCATCTTGGACCAACAGCCGATGTTCCTACAAGCAGTGCGGTAGACTGTGTACATATAGTCTTATCACTCGACGGTAGTCCACGAAATTACTGCCTTGGATGAACATTTAGATTTTAAATATCAGGCAGTACACCTTGCTTACCAAGCAGACGGGTTCGAAAATGCACTTCAGCTATTCTAATATGCCCTTACAATATTCACTCTGAATGTTTCATGCGGAAAGTGTGAAACACGCAGCCTGGGGTTGCGACTGGGTGGGAACTCCTGTCCCATTTCAGCGATGTCTGATGTTTATCATCGCTACAGCTAACAAGCAGTTCCAACTGACAGCCGGAAAATTTGTTCCGGTGTCAAATGTGACGATGATGAATGTAAGAATGTATGTATGTATGCATATATTCATGTTTGATGGTATGTATGCAAAGGAGGCTGGATGTGCCGCAGGGTCTGACAGCACGCTTTAGAGAACAGAAAATTGTTTTTAGGTGTCGACAATCCATCTATAATGCCTCCTGTATACGCCCTGCAGGCTAGTTATTACACCGACTGACTATCCCAGATCACATAATTACGTCTACATATGTACATTAAACGTGGGCCGAGCAGTATTTACAAAGGCCAATCCATTTATACATAAAATAATTTCCTTGAATAGGAAATTTTACAAAGCCACACTAGTGTAGTTCCCGTGTGCTCGTGCGATCAGTTTGTGGCTTTGCACAATTCAAGTTGATATCCTGTTTACTGCTACACACTTTCTCGCATTTCCACATAAATATAAGAAAAATGTCCTACTTTTTTCATTTAAATATCCCTGTGTTTCTGGCAGTCACAAGACATAAGGTTGATCACTCACACAGGACGAACACGACAATGACACTGGGGTCGACATGGCGAAGCAGGTACCAAGTCATTTGTCCGTCGTGAGAGAGAAACAAAAAAGCAAACGTGCTTTTTCAAATCTTTCAACATCACCGACCAAACTGTAATTTACATTTTTTTACGTACGGGCCGGTCGCTATATATCGTGTGCAAGCAACTTGCAGAAAGCCTATGCGTATTACGACTACGTAGAGTATCACACCATCTGTTTCACGGCTATGATATAATTGCTCCGCAGCTCAGCACTGTCAAAGACGCTGTTACCAGATGGTTGGTATAAAAGCAGCTACAATCACTGACCGGAATTTACTGTGAACGAAAGGGGTGATTCGTACTTCCCACTGTCGGCCACGTGGTACAAGGCTTAGACTTCCTTCTCTTCACTTGTGCAATAGTCCCTAGTGGGCCTCCTCGGTGTCGAGGCCACGCGATCACACTCAGGCACACCACAATCAGTAGGACTCCTCTGGACAAGTGATCAGTCCGTCGCAGAGACCTCTACCTGACAACACACAAACACTCACAACACACAAACATCCATACCCCTGGAGAAATTCGAACCCACGGTCCCTGCATGCGCTCGACCCAAGTCCCATGCAAAAGACCGCGCGGCGACTGGGATCAGGGGCTTAGACATTAGTCACACAAATAACAGACACCTAATACCTTGGTTATAACCAGCCACCACTCTTATGTACCCAGCTAACTTCCCTAAAGCAGAGCATTCTACCTACATATCCTAACGTCCAGACAACGCTCAAATCAATCTTAGGGTCTCGGTAGTGAGAGGTACGACAAGGAAACGTCTGGCGACATAAATCGACACCAGAATTAATGCACAAAAGTATATTATAATCATACATCCTGTAATAAAATAAGATGTATCAATAATACATCACATAAAATTTTAAATTCACAGTTCCTACAGACGGAGCTTTAACAGGTTAACTCCAATCTCACGCAAATCTGCATAGCCATCTTTACACCACTCGCCTCTCTGACCACACGTATTTCTCTCGCAACGAAGTGTACACAATGAAGCGTCAGCAGCATGAATAATTGTAACAATAGTGTACTTACGTATTTCAGTACAGTCGCGTCAAATTCTACTAATATTTTCGGGGAAGAGTCAAAACTTCACCTTCAGCTCAATCCATTTTAAGGTTCCTACTGCTGTCTACTACGACCAACTTAAGTGTTTCCTGTGCCACAGTTTGCTTAAAAAATTTGACTGCTTTAAAAGCAACTTTTAGGACAAAATACGCAGGGCATATTTCTATAAAACCTCCACCGTCAAACACCAACTGCAGAATAGATACCGGTTTTGTGAAACTGAATACGAACACAGAAAACCTTTCGCGAATGAGCTGCAAATTTACTGCCATGCCAGCAGTTCTAAAACACTGCCCATATTGGCAGGTGTCGGATTAGCTACGAGATTTCTCCCGCAAGCTGGAAAATAATTTCTCAAAACATCATCCACCCTTGCACGTCTGCCTTCTATATGCAAGCAGCATAAAAGTGTTTGAAATTGTGCGCCCCACAAACACAACCCACATGGGTGTGGGCAGCACAAATAACTTATTAACTACAAACGTGATGTGCAGCATCCCACCAATGCAAATATATGGATATATTAACAGTAATACAGAAGCGGTTGTGAGGTGCTTACGACATATCAGTACTCCAGTACACGAGTGACAGCTATTTAGGTAAACAGGCCTTTGCTCTGAGTTACATGCATCTCGTACCTGAGGGGAAGGTTGGCCACATGTCCCGGACCCTAACTGTATGCGATTGCGTTTCTGGCGAACAAATCCTTCAAAATGCTGAGACTTATTATGTTCACTCTCCATATATTTCGTAGAGAAAAAAAACTGTTTTCATCCCACAAAATTGCATTTTTAAGTAAGTATGTGTTCTGTCAAAGCTCTGTTACCACACAACATTTCAGATTCTACATTATGAGACGGTAGTGTACATCCCACTCAGAAATCTCCAAGGCAGCCATTTTCCTTCTATCCAGGTACTGCTCCAATTGCTATTAAGCTGTTCACTATTACCAGTTTAACTATTAATGGTTTGCACAGCAATTGAACATTACGAAGCTGAGACAATATTGAGTGTGTTGGAATCTGAATACCCAGCTTCAATAAATCCAACTAATTAGCGGTTAAGATGGCACCACAACAAAAGCGAAAGGTGGATATCACAGCACAATACACATAGCATTCTTTATTTGATTAACTAAGTGTTCTAAGTGCTATTTCGAGCTCGTCAACACATTTCAATCATTTTAGACGACTTACAGAAAATATTCAGTATTATACAAGTCCATAATTCACACAATTTTATCGGTTTGCGAATTCGTAATTCTTGCCCTTTGACAGAATGAAAAAACGAACTTCATTTCGACAGCATCGAGTAAAACCACATCTAAAGGAATGTAGCAAAAACAAAGTGTCCACAAATGTATCACACACTTACTGCCTCTAATAATTCACGAATTATAAGACATTTCTCATTTCTGCTCTGTAAACACACAACTGCACAGCTATCATTGCATTTTCATAAAAGCCTTGACTTCCTACACACATAAACACGCACACGTCTCTAACGAAGTGTTTGTCTGTCGCAGATAATGCAAGAGTCGGTCTCCTTCTTCATGTTTCTGCTTCAAGTGAAGGACAAGAACGGGGAGAGAAATCAGGGATAAAGACAGAAGATAAACAACATCAAATTGTAAACTCAGTGGTGTCTATGAACCTCTTTTCGTGTATTCTTAAAGAATATCTGGACAGTATGCTTAGATAATTATTAATCATGCACACATTAAGAGTTTAATATTTCCGTCACATCATACTCGGTGTCTGAATATCACATAAAAACTCAACTGCACATTTAATTTACTGTCTATACTTGCCACAAGCGCTACAAGCCCAAAGGTCGAGGGTTCGATTCCCGATGGTAACATAATCCTTCCGGCCCCACTATGGCTCTGGGTCGACTCAGACTCTGATAGAAATGAGTATGAGGAAAATCTTCTGGGGGGTAAAGGCCGCCGGTGCGTAGGGCCGACAGCCATGTGCCGACTGTCTTGAAATCTGAGAATCCCAACCTCCTGTAAACCTAACGGCCTGTACAGCCCTGTACAGGGATTGTTTTACCTTTGGTCACATAAAAAAGCATATGTTGGAGAAAATTTAGTATACATTTGAGTCCACGTTTCTACGTAAATCTACCCTACATGTCAATATAAAGCCTGAAGAAAACATCTACACAAAAGAGTGTTAGATGCTTATTTTCTCAGGTTAGTTTACACAAGACATCCTAATTTAGAGACGTGACTACGGATACATGTTACATCCCTCCGTCATTTATTACATGCATTCTGAAGTAATTGACTTTCTAATAAATATGACGATAACGCCAAATATTCATCATTCCCAGACGGAAATGTTAAAAATATCATAATTCTTTTGTGCATAGAAAGTACACAGATGAAAAGTTAAGTATGACTCCTGCTTCAGCCTGCAAATATACATCAAAAGCTTCATTGCTCCACCCAGTTTCATAAACATTGGACACGTATCTGCAAGTCACGATTGGACATAGACACTGAGCATGCGCATTGCAGTCAGTATTATTGGCTTTCACATCAGACTACTTTCATTAGATCTAGAGATATATGCATGACAACAAAGAGTACACATCTTGTTTTTGAATGACAAAAAATTATAATATTTCCACATTTTACAAAAGCAGCAGAAAGAAATTACGCTACAATGAATTTAACTTCTTTCATAGTCAACAAAATAACGGTAACGTCACAGTACAGACATCTGATAATACTGGTTTTTAATAGAACATACAGTATATTTCACATACATTGTATGATCTGGTGGAAAATACGAAATAACATACACTTACAAACAACAAAATATACTCCTAGTCAAATACAGAGGGCACATAAGGGAGAACTACGACAAAAATAAATGAAATCCCAAACGTAATGACAAGAAACAAATACAACAGAAGAAACATTAAATTATGGTGCATTCAGGGAAACACTGTGTCAATACTCATCCCCAGATACGACAACCCCTCTGTAGGCGACCTGCTTACAGCAAATTACTCGAAATCTTCCACCTAAAAGGAAGACAAAAAGGACCAATAAAGCCACAGACATCTGAAAGCTTGCTGTAACCTGATACCAAACAAAACAGCACACAGCCATTAATTTTATGCAGATCTTGTCTCTACATACAAATAAACTTCCGTATATGGTAAGTTGCAAGTCTAATATTTGTAACATTAAATCCGTACCATACTGTTATTATTGACAGGTTTGATCAGATTCCTGACACAGTAATTCTGCCTCAAACTGTTACGGCCTGCTACCAACGCCTTTCGTTCCAGAAGTATATATCTTACATGAATGACCGTAACTGAGGGAAACATCCAGCAATTTAAATTAAATGCGTTATACCATGACACAGAAGTATCTAGTTTAACATATATTCAAAACATGTAGTTTATCAGTCACTAATCGGGTGACAATACAAAATATTCCACAAATCCATGAAACTCGGAACAATTCACGTATTTCAGAAAACAGGGAATTGGAAGAGAATGTACACTGCACTCCGACAAATCAGTAACTTCTAGTATGACTTTTGAACTGACAAATTTCCGAATGCACGTGTAGACAGTTACCGCTACATCGCCTACTCGGTGACAGGGCTTGAAGTTAAACAAGATTACACTTGTGCGTAATAGTAAAGGCTACGGGTACTAGGGGGAGGCGTGAAGGTAAAGTTCCACGTCTTCTGGACATCAATTGTAGGGGTAGGGACATAGTCATTACAGCGCATCCAGAGAACACACAATTGGAATACATTAGTCAAGAGAAACAGTGCTACTGAGGATATGTTGTTATATTTCCAAACGTTTAAAATCCACATGTCCTTGCCATGGATAAAGCCCAGAATGTCCACGCTAAGACACACTTCAGTTCTGTTCGCTTTTCTTAACGGAATGACTCCACAATTTGTCTCTACTTCTAAAACGTAGTAAATTTTCTACCACTGAGCACATTTTACACCATCCACTATTTCCCTGCATCTTGGAGTGTGAAATAAATAAAATAAAATGTAAATCATCTCAGTGTCTGATTCTTGTTGATACCCCTGTCATACAGTATCTTTCAATAAAATTAAGGGAAATGCTAACTTTTACATTTCCCTTCCTGACAAAGAATACAACATGTTTTCTTCCAAAATTCATATTTCTGTTCCAAACAGAGGTATGTCTACACATTCCTATTCTACCGACATTTGTAGAGCACGAAGAACTTTTATACAATCGAGTGTACATTACCGCATTTGGATTTCAACTACACGTTTGATTCAACGCGCTTCAAAACAGTAACGTTTTTATTCCAAATTCTGACAACGTTTTCATATCTGATAACTCATGATTCACAAAGACGTCGAATTCGAATTTGGAGTTCGTGTGTGTAGGGGGGGGGGGGGTGGGGAGGTATACACACTCCACAGCATATCATACCAAACGGCATAAAATGTAATTAGAACCGCGGATAGATGTTCAGTTTTACACTGATTATTTGATTTATATGTGGAGAAACGGCAATGTGGGAATCAGATATTTTACGTGGCAAAGTTTACTCTTCTAACAACATTATCACCAATACTTTCACGCAGGCTGTCATTATGTAATTGAAGGTTTCAAAATGTCTTCACTCATATTATTGCATTAAAATCTGATAACAGAATTTTCGTAATGAACCCAGGAAAGACATCAAATACCTCTTCTAACTGCTCACACAAGCTGCGATCTGAGCACAGTTTTATCTTCAGTTCACATATGCGCCTTCAGAACAATAATATCACACCACCCAACCCGGAACATTCCATGTGGCATCTTATCAATACCAAACAAGAGACCACATTACAGTAAGATGAATTCCCTTCACTCTTGTGTCATCAGGTCTGGAAACGAGAAATTCATGTTAATAAAGTCTTATTAAAACTAACGTTCTTGTCTTCTTATGCGAAAGGGTACAGAGAACAAATTCATACATGGTTTTGATGGAAAGATATGAAGGCAGGAGGCAGCCGGGTAACCCACGAGAAGAAGAGGACATGGATTAATTAAAATCGGTGTTACAGAAATAAGGTCGTAGGGTGTGGACTGGATTCGTCCGGACTTTGTGAAAACGATAATAAACATTCGGGTTACACCTAACGTGGAGGCCTTCTTTTCTACATGAAGACTACTAGTTCTCAAGAACGAATCTACTCGGTGGACGCAGTTAGATAAGGCACATTGTTTTGTTACCCACAAATGCCTCTGGCCGCACTATGGCCCTGGGTCCGACTCAGTATCTAGCAGAAATGAGTACCACGATTATTTCCTGGGGGTTAAGGCGGCCGGTCAGTAGGGCTGACAACCCTACCACCTTAACGTGCAGACTGTCTTGAAATCTGGGAGACTCAACCTCCTGGAGCCCTCAGGGACTCTCCAGGCCCGTAATGGGATTGCGTTACCTTTACCCATACATGTCTCGTCTACCCTTTATGACAGAAACATTGCTTCATCACACACTTTAAGGCGAATTTTCATTTTGAGTTTAATACAGACATATTACTATGTTTAATGACTGCATGCCGACAAAAGAGTGATTCCCGTTCGGTACTTATGATTTTGATGCATAACAGTCCAGAACAAGCCGACGCGAAGCAGAGGTCCGGTACACTAAAAATACAGTCTACTGCTGAATAAATGACAGACAGGGCTAAAAAACTAATGCAGGCCGTCACAACAATTAAACGTAATTTGGACCGTCTGTGTATGAGGGCAGTACATATGGTCACAAGTTCAATATGAACCTTCTTAAGTCATCTGAAGTCGAGAAGTCGAATTTGTATACAAATCTGTAAAACAAACGGCAAGCTACATTTTCTGAAGAAAACATCCCTTTATCTTACGTTCTCACTAATCAAACAGCATATAGTGGGTTATTTCAAATACGCAGTTGAAATTTTAGTCACTCAACAACAGCAAAATAAAGCATCTTCGGAACGATCTGCATACTTTTAAGCATAAACATCACACCTTAACATTCACAACAGACGAAGAAAAGGACAGTTCCTTAAATTTGTTCAACACATTATACTGAACATACTAAAAAACCTAGAAATTTCTAACTTCACGAAAGCTACAACAACGGACTCTATCATCCCAAAAACCTCCTGACATCCAATAGAAAATAAATTCGCTCCTGTCGCATATGTCCATCACTGGTTACATATTTACAATCTGAGAAAACAGATAAAGGGAAATAACTGATTATTCTCAAGAGTGTTTTGGACAATAACCACTAAAATGTCGTACATAAAGAGACTATAAGAGAAGAAAAGAAGGAAGTAAAGAAGAATAAAAAGGACACCGTGAAATAAAAACGAAGAAACGGGCCACATTCTCATATTTTGGCAAAGAAACTAAATTCATCACGAAGCTATTGAACAGTACTAATTTCAGAGTAGCACATGACACACATAATATTATTGGCAAAATCGTGGCCTACAAGAACTCCACAACAATGGACAAATGCAGTAAATGTGGAATTTACCAGCTTCCTTGCCCTCATTCCAATAAAAAATGTTTTCGACACACTGGAATATTCTCCCCCAAAATATTTACTGACCATGTTCAATGCTTTAGGAGTCACAACTCAAAGTCAGCATTTGCATAACGCCTACAGCACGTGCAGCATTCCTCTGAACTCACGGAGAACATCATCGACGTTTTACACATACTTAAGAAATAAAATAATATGAACACACTGGAAATGTTTTATATTTACTCAAAGAGTAAAAACGATAAAAAGATTAAGGATACATCCACATAGGGACTTAATAAAATTGTTACAGCATGACAGCAATAGACATCTTCCTTGACCTACTACGTGCTGTTTAAAAGTTCTACCAGTACAGCAGCATGTTCAAGTATACACAGCACGACATGAGAAATAAACTTCGTAAGTACCATAAGAATTTATCATGCTATTTATTAACTACACTTGTTTATAAGCAAAGGATTAATTACTACAACTTTGTCTTCTCTTTTATCATTTTACATAGACTTCCCGTATAATTATAAATTTTCAACAAACCTATTTATGAAGAATACATATACAGAAAAATCGAAGTCCCAGAGTCACTGCAATTCATACCAGTAAATCAAGCAGGTAATCGCGAAGTGAAGGACGCGCATCACAAGTTTAAAGGAAGTGAATCACCGGCTGAAGGGAGAGTCTCAATTATTACAGGACATTACGTAACTGTACAGAAAGTACCATCAATTAACTTCGTGTTCCGTTAATACGTATAAGGGCATTCAACTCATTTATAGTTTCCATATGAATGATATTGAGCTACTTGGGGCCAAAGCGTGAATTCGGCAACAGAAAACGCGTAACTCATTCTAAAACATCCTCTCTTACTTAATGCATGCTATCACAAGTTTGTTCACTGCTACGTCACAGAAAGTTTGGCTCGTTATATAAGTGACCCAGTGCTCCATTTTTTAACTTTAAATACTACAAGTTCACTTATTGATTTTATATTTTTCAGGAGGCCATATCTGTGACATAACTGGAAAAGAAACGGACGGTCTAGTTTCTGTGCTCTGATCTGTTCCCAGCAGTCGGTACCAACATGCAGCTGTCTGAGTTGAACATCGCTTTGGCATAACCAACACAACGGTTAATGTTTGGTTCCTGCAAATTGGAATGTTCGCAATATTGTGTTAATGATCATGTGTCGAAAATAAATTGATGTTGCCTCGCCTGTGCAGCCCTATTGCTTTAGACAATCAATCAGTGTCACGCGGTCTCCTGACAAAAATATCCACCACTTAGGAGCAGCTCCACGTACATACAGTAAAATCTGCGATATGCGGTATTGGATTATCCGGATATATCTATTCACTGGCAAATAGACAAAGAGACCAATTATATTTCACTCTTGCATTAAACTCCAGAACCGGCCCCCATTCCGAGAATTCCACCATATCAGGCGTAGTTCCCGTTACTCCGACTGGTGGTCACATACTGTTGTGTGGTACGTTCAGTTGCTTTATTGCCCTCGCCTGTTACACGGTGTCACAGTGCAGAGCCTGGAATATTTCATTTTGGTCACGAGGGGCTGGAAAAAGCGGAAAAGAGTACTGTTAATGGATACAGGCAGAAATGTGTAAAAGACCTGAGTGTTGCGAAAACCATACCAAGTTAATGAAAGAGTGTCGTATCGGATCTTCGACCATCTACGATGTACGAAAGAAGAAAGATGAGCTGCTGAAATTCTCTTCCGCCACTGAAACGACCAAGGCCATTACCAACGCCATGTTCTATGTTCACCCAAGTTGGAGCAGCCTGACGTAGTGCTGTGCGAGAGGTTTAAAAGTTCTACTAGTACAGCAGCATGTTCAAGTATACACAGCACGATATAAGAAATGAGCTTCGTAAGTACCATGAGAATTTATCATGCTATTTAATAACCACACCTGTTTATAATCAAGGGATTATTTACTACAATATTATCTTCCCGTTTATCATTTTACATAAACTTGTCGTACAATTATAAATTTTGAACAACCTTTTTTATGAACATTACACATACAGAAAAATCGAAGTCCCACGTCACTGGAATTCATACCTTGGAACAGAACTGACAAATTAAAATCGGGAATTCATGTTCCGTTCTGGGGTAAACTTCACATTTTGGTTGTTTCCAAAAGATCTATTATGGCTCATCGACGTAGCTAAATAGTAAACACTATGCAACTTCTTAGTTAAGTGCGTTTGTTTCCTCTGCCCTCTATATTACAGAAACATCAGCTTATTTTATATTTTTCAATATTTTTCGATGTGGTTTCTAATCTGAGACATTCTACATATTTACGAAATTCACTGTAAACCGGATGTTTTTACCTTATACGTTAGCATTTCTGGCACACATTAAATCAAGCAGGTAATCGCGAAGTGAAGGACGCGCATCACAAGTTTAAAGGAAGTGAATCACCGGCTGAAGGGAGAGTCTCAATTATTACAGGACATTACGTAACTGTACAGAAAGTACCATCAATTAACTTTGTGTTCCGTTAATACGTATAAGGGCATTCAAATCATTTATAGTTTCCATATGAATGATATTGAGCTACTTGGGGCCAAAGTGTGAATTCGGCAACAGAAAACGCGTAACTCATTCTAAAACATCCTCTGTTACTTAAGGCGTGCTATCACAAGTTTGTTCACTGCTACGTCACAGAAAGTTTGGCTCGTTATATAAGTGACCCAGTGCTTCATTTTTTAACTTTAAACACTACAAGTTCTCTTATTGATTTTATGTTCTTTAGAAGTCAATATCTGTGACATAACAGGAAAAGCAACGGAGGGTCCAATTTCAGTGCTCTGATCTGTTACAAGCAGTCGGTACCAACCTGCAGCTGTCTGAGTTGAACATCGCTTTGGCATAACCATCACAACGGTTAATGTTTCGTTCCTGCATGTCGGAATGTCAGCAACATTGAGTTAATGATCATGTGTGGAAAATGATGTTGCTTCTCCTGTGCAGCCCTCTTTCTGTAAAAAATCAATCAATGTCACGCGATTTCCTGACAAAAATATCGAACACTTAGGAGGAGCTCCACGTCCACACCGTAAAATCTGCGATATGCGGTATTGGATTATCCGGATATATCTATTCACTGGTAAATAGACAAAGAGACTAATTATATTTCACTCTTGCATTAAACTGCAGCACCGGTCGACATTCCGAAAATTCGACCGTCTCAGGCGTAGTTCCCGTTACTCCGAGTGGTGGTCACATACTGTTGTGTGGTACGATCAGTTGCTTTATTGCCTTCGCCTGTTACACGGTGTCACAGTGCAGTGCCTGCAATATTTCACTTTTGTAATGGAAGTGGCTTGAAGAAGCGGGAAAAAGTACTGTTAATCGATAAAGGCAAAAATAGACGTATGTAAAAGACCTGAGTGTTGCGAAAACCATACCGAGTTAATGAAAGAGTGTCGTATCGGATCTTCGACCATCTACGATGCACGAAAGAAGAAAGACGAGCTGCTGAAATTCTCTTCCGCCACCGAAACGACCAAGGCCATTACCAACGCCAAGTTCTATGTTAACCCAAGTTGGAGCAGCCTGACGTAGTGCTGTGCGAGAGGTTTAAGATTAAACGCCCTGATGGCGCACCTAATTCCGGACCAATGCTAACAGAAAAGGCTGAAGCTTTGTATACAAAAATGCAGCTTAAGTAGGAAGATTACGATCCCGGCAAACTTTTGGTCTCGGTGGTGCCGGATATCGCAGATTTCACTGTAATATTAAAACTTTATAAGATTTCCCCGTCGGCATAATTTGAACAAAACAAGACAGGCAATGTACGCATAATGTAAGATTGTGACGGGTTAGCGTAGTCTTTACACACGTTCTTCTAACTTAAAAATATTATACAACTTCTCTCAAAAGGAACATATTTATGGCAATTACTGACGCAGCTAAGTAACCAGCTAAGTACCTACCTACCTACCTACCTACCTACCTACCTAACTAACTAACTAACTCACTAACTACATGGAGCAGAGGCCATCTTAAGAAGTTAACAGTTTCTCAGCTAGTCAAGAAATTCCCCCATTTTATGGAACCCGGTGGTTCATCACCGCACTCACAACAGCTCGCAACCTGTCCCCATCCAGAGCCAGCACAATCAAGTCTATGCTCCCAAACCCCCTTCTTGGAGAACCAATTTAATATTACCCTCACATCGCCTATGTCTCCCAAGTGGTAGCCTTCCTCAAGTGTCCTCACCAAAATCCCGTATGCACCTCCCTTTTCCAACATACGTGGTACATGCGTCGCCCATCTCATTCTTCTCGATTTGATTACCAAAGTAATATTTACCGTCCAAATTAACAATAAAAAAGTGTCTAATATTTCGGAAAAATTTAGTTAATATGCGGCAAAATATGGGACACTTTACACAAAAACCAAAGTACTTTCTACTGCCGCAGCTAACAACAAAACATACTTCGTTTTTTATGTAAAGTGTCCCCTATTTTGGACCCATTTTAAATAAATACGATTATTAAGGCAATATTTTCTCACAAGTCCCCACAGCAAAATGTCACGAAAATCTCTCCACTGAAAGACGCGCTGATACATTCGGTCAGACGGACGAACATGAAGCGCATTGCCTTTCTTTCGACTATGCAAGTGAGCAAACAGATCTCATGTGGCAGCCGAAGCGAAGATTTCGGTGCCACCTGAATCACTGGAGTGATGAAGCAGCGGTCTGTTTTGTCATCAGCAACTGGGACTCGTTAAACATGCTTGCATCTGCCAATGGCATGTAACTTCGTCACCACTCGCGCCATCATCTAAACTTCGTGTAGATTATTCAGTGACTTCTCTGAGCAGCATTTAGAAGTACTTCTCTCTTCATAAGTTTCCATAAATTTGCATTTCTGCTGTTACCACTTCAGCTAAAGGAAAAAAGCACCTTCTGGCAAAGATTAAATAGGCATTGGATCGTTTTGAACACCAGGGCATTACATCAAGTTGCAGAATATAAATAATCTACCGCGTGTCATTTGGAGACGAGGTATCAAACAGGCATATCAAATTGTGAAATTCATATACAAGGATAATTCTCCATTACAAATGGTATACAATCAACATTTTGTTCACTCCTGTGTTACAGAAAGTTTTGCCCCTTATACAAACTTCTGTGTTCTACTTTCATGGTGAGAAACGACTTTCTGTTCCACTTCTTACATTCAAATATGACAAGTCCTGTCATCGATTTAAATGTTTAGATTTTAACGCATGCGGCGCAACAGAGAACAAAGAGGCAGATCTGAGAATTCTGGACAGGCACGATATGGTTGAACTCTGGGCCACACTTCAACAAGAGACTATGGTTCACAGTCAATAGATTCAGTACACTAGACAAATAAGTAAAGCATTCTTCCTTCTTCCTTCTTCCTTCTTTAACAGCGAGTACCGGAGAATGCGGTAAAAGGCTTTTCATATTCTCGGTAAAGTCTTTACAAATAAATAAAATTTCTTAAAATATCGTTAGGCTTATGTCACCAATCACAGCAAACACATATAAATTTCCGTGACTTCGGTCTTCCGCCGAAGTGTAAATGAGATCTGCGGTCTTTTGGGACTTTCCGCAGCGTCAAATGTTATTTGCGTACTGATATTTCGGTACAGCCTATCCGTCCCACCTTCAGGGATCAAGCAGGCCAATATAGCGTGACCCTTCCAAATGGAACCGAAAGGGAATACCGAAACGTCAGTACCAAATTACCTTTTGACACCGCGTAAAATCCCACAACAGAGTATATCTCAACTATAAACTTCACAGAAAGGTCTCGCGTTCTATTCCTCAGTCGAAAATACGATTTCTTTTCGTTCTAGCAAGGTTATTTAAGAACAAAAGTTTTCAGGGATATTTCATTCTATGATCCCAAAGAGAAAAATTATTTTCCTTTGCCAAATGTTAACATATTTAAAAAATATATATTCAACGTATATATCTGTATTAAATACCGATCAATAAGTACACTGACCTCAGATTTATATCGTCAGCAATCTTTAATAAAAGTCGACTAAAGTGTAAAAAATTTAAAAACCGATAATTTGAACGTTCGACTATTAAAAGTTATAACCTGTGGGCAATACAAAACTCTGACACTTCATATTCAGGTCCGTCCACTTTTTCCTTTCCCTTCACGAATCGCTGCCTTGTGCCTTTTAACACCGCCTTGCTTAGTGCTTGTTTAATGACGTGCAAAAGCGAGACGATTACTGCTTCTCTTCAGCTCTGCCGTTGGCAAAACCTAAAAGGCGCACATCAAAGCTGGTAAAACATTCAACCGGATTACACATGTCGTCACCCGAGAAGTCCCATTTAATTCTTCCTCTTAACCCTTCTTCTTCGCTCTTCCACACGACATCTCAAACGCATTGCTCCCTCATTAACCCAGCTGTATTAAATCAAAACACAAACACTTGTGTCCCTCATTGTGTAATTTCTTTCAGTTACTGCTTGTATCCGTCAACTTGCTTTATACACAAGAATTTTTTATTCTAACAAAGCTGTGGCACTTCCGCAACGCAATTTTACAGAATTCCTCCTGCTACATTTTCCACGTGTGTCCACTTGTAATATATCGAGAACCGCTGCCGACGTTTCCTCAAACTTGTGCGCAAAACGAAACTGACTTCACAGCGGATAACAATAAGGAACGTTTTACATGGATTTATTCTGGCACCTTGAGCGTCATACTATAAATACTTATCAGAGAGAACAATATTAAGGTTACACAGTTCAGTTAAAATGTAACCAGCATTGATTATATTAGAAATTAAAAAATAAACATCTGCGTTTTACTTAAATTTCCCCACTTTGTGAATGCATTAGTAGCACATCGAACTAGTTCCGTTCCTTCCACGAACTTTTACACAATATCATGTCTCAAAATTAGAACGTACCGTTATTATACCAAATTATCAAGCAATTACCAAATTAAGAATTCTGACGTACTAACTTTGATCTCCCATTAATAATGCAGCTTAGCACACCATCGATCACTTTCGCTCAGGGAAATCGTAACCGCCATTTGAAGCGCTCAGTGCCATGCGTAACGTTCCAAATACAGTCGTGTTGAAGCAGTCGGAACGTAACGGACGGGGACTGGACACATATACCAACGATATTTTAAATTCAAAGTTACTTTAATTTCATACATATTATCTCCATATGGAGAGCGAAGACACAAAAATCAAGAACCTGAAAGAGAGTCGTTTTGCCTCAGTTATTTTCCTGCTCAGACTGGGGGGAATTCCGTTTCAGATGAAGACAATATCGACTACTTACGCAGTGTACATGAGAACAGCGACTGTCTGTGCTTGCACTACATACCTAGGGATGTTAGTCGATCTGTACGTACATATGGACGATTTGGGACACGCAATGACGAATATGCGTGTGCTGATTCAGGTCACGAATATTATGTGGATTTATACCTACTGCAGGTACGTAAGAACACTGGCAACCGTAACGGCACAAATGTGGTAGAGAATTTACGAGTCCAATAGAACGACCTTAATTCCACACATTAACTGGCCCTACTTATTTCAGGCTAAGCACTCTCTACCCCGGAATTGACCACAGTTTATTCGCCTACGTACAGAGACAAAATTGTCGAAAAATATCAAATATGAGGATCACATAATAAGTCTCGGTACTTCTGGCCAAATGTCCGGTCAGGAAAAATACAGAAATTCACTAAAGAGAACAGTTACAATACGTCTTTGAAAATTTATTTACTAAGAATTCTATTGTTCATCATTTCACAACAGGAAATCAAAAGCTTCGTCCTGTTCCTAGATCAGTTTCGCACATCTACTCAAATTTCTATCGTGATTTGGTTCGTTTTTCGCAGGGTGCGACAACAAAGCATTGAACGTGCAATGGACCTAACTGACAGCTTCACGTGGGAAGATCTGCCGACCAGGGACCCTGACACCGGACACCTGACAGCGGCAGGATGGATCCCGCGTATTATGAAGTACATGAAGCGTGCTACAGTTTTGGTCGCGTCAATCCACTTTGGACAGTCAACAATCCGCATCGTGACAAGTCATGAAACTTTGTTCATTGCGTGGTATCCTTTCGACTGGACTGTTTCACCGTTCTACGAACTGGTTAACATCTCACAGGTAACAATTTCTCAACAGTAAATAACACAAACTTTTCTTCCAAACTGTTCTTATACTTTTCACAATTTAACACTTTCACATACCTTACCTTCTTGCTTTCCTATTTTTCACGACACACTCAGTTTCTCAGACATTATAGCGGCGAACAGTGGCAAAGTTATTAATAAGAAATTCGAAACTGCTTGGTAGGAGACGTTCGTGTTCAAATTTGGACGCTATTCCTGAATTTTGAAGGGAGTTGGGAAACTCAGAAACTGTCAGAATAGTCATTGTTAGGTCAGATCCATCTGAACACAAATCTACAGTGATACCGCAGTACAGAGCGTTGGGGTAACCGCTGTGCCAGTAACTCAGCTTCTTTTATGTAAAACGGTAGAAAGATGATTACGGATGTTCACAGCAAATACACGTGACAGCAACAGGTCAAATGGTACATCAAGATCCCGCGTCATACTGAAAATAACTTCGGCCCCCAAAAAAAACACCAATGAACTGACCCATATTAACAGTTAATTCCTAATTCTTACAGAAATATTAACACCCTTGCCACTTCAATATCATTACACACGTTGAATATCAAGTGATTTGTTAGCTAAACTGCTAAAGGAGATAAGGAACTAAAAACAAAAATACACGCACAGACAGAGATAATTAAAGCGCTATGTGTTGTTGTTTTAGAACTAACACACTTTCAATATGGTCCTTTCTATTGCGTTGTTAAATTAATTTCTTAGTACGTAGCATGCGTCTGAGAGATTAATTTACCTTCAGAGCTTCGATTACATGCTGCTTCTGTCTGGCGACCGGCCGCAAAAACCAGGTACTGGAACAGTAAAAAAGCGGGTAAACATAAATTAGCACTTATGATGATAAAATCACTTCACATGCAATAAAATACTCCGTTCCACATACTGTGGCCTGTAACAGCAGATACACACATACTTATAATTTTAATGCAAACCGTCCCTGTAGTTATGTACACGCAAAAGCATAATTTACTCTTATCAGTACCGCAGTCACAAAAGCACATAAACTTGCGGTACGTAACCAGGCTACCGGTTTCAGCTCCAACAGCATAACCAGGCCTATGACACTAAATGTAATGTCCAGGCTTCACAGTGGTTCTTTACATTAGTACAGCCGCAGATACACCCACATCTTACGGTCTGACTACACATTTTATATTCACATTTTTATACTTACATGTTTTTACATCTTACATATTTTATATTTACATTTTAAAATGTACAACCCTTAGGCAGCACATTTGTATAGGCGGCACATCTTTATACCGATATATATTTTATTTACGTCACTGTAAAAACGAGGGAGTTTTTCCTCTTACAAAATTCGTGGAGTTTGATTTTCATAGTTTTCTGCCATGGCATGATGATGGCTCTTTCAGCTAAAACCGGTAGCCTGATTAGGTATTGCAACTGTACGTGTTGGTTGTGACTGTACTAATGATAAGAGTAAAATATATTTAGACACATTTATTCCATACAAAAATCATTTAGCCCAATAGACTAAAATCTTCAGTTCGTTTCAATCTTAATATTTCTACTGTTCTTTCTTTGCTTTATATTCACGGATTCACATTTGACTGTCTGACTTTCTTTGAAGGACGATGTTAGTGTAATCATATTCTTGAAAGTACTCAGATACTGACTTCACTCTTTCTCTTTTACTGGACGGGTTGCCAGCACATCGCAAACCCCCGATAACTTGGAGGGCCAATTGTTACTACTTAATCTGGCTTCTCACCTTCCACCCCTGCGTCATTGCAGGCCCTGACATTAGCTACGTTACCGCCGGCACAGCTGTGAGGGTCATCTGAAGCAAGGAACCCCACACTATTAAAAGTGATAATTACAGTAATCAGAGAAAAACGGGAGTAACACAAACAATGTTCGAAAGACTGTAAAATCATATGTCGAAATGGTATGGACACGTAGTACGCATGGAGAATAACAGAGCCCCAAGTCATTAATGACATGGTCACCGGCTTGAGGAATACGACGTGGAAGACCCAAATGTAGTGAGAGAAGGAAGTGGGAAGGGTGACGAGGTAGAGGAATTTAACACCTGCCGACGTAATAAACTGGCAAATTCGGCGAAACGCGACTGAGAATCAGCAACCGGTGGGTCACTGGAAAACAGTTAGAAGTACACACATGGAAAAGATACCACAAAAATTTCATAAAGTGATTTCACTTAAAAGCCAGCCCCTTCCAAATTCAATTCAAACAGGACTTAATGACGTTTTCAACTTCTTCTGACTCTTCGCGCCACAAACACAATGCACAATTTGTAGCATTTGAAATTCCGCACATAACATTTCTTTGTACATAGTCATTTTTTATGCTGCATTCCTCAATGCCCTCAATTACACGTAAAACAGTTTTGTACTTTTTCGCATTCTTGCAGTGCTTTACATCACTACTAATACTGGGAATAAACTACGGCTTCCTGTCTCTGTGTGCTGCTCTGATCGCCGTGGGCTGTGCTCAGTTCGAGAAGCTGAAGGCGGCCATATTGGATATCAGACAGGAACACATCACGCCTTACCGCGGGCAGGAAGATGAACAGGTTCATACAGCTGCAGACTGTGACTTGCAAGCTAAGTTAAATGTGTGCATTCGACACCATCAGGAAATAATGGCGTAAGTTCATAAGCAAATAGTAATCACGTTGGTTTCACTGCACATAGGGGAGAAAAAATTTATAATGTCGTTACAAAAAACCTTATTTCAGAAAGTGAAAGAGAATCCATCGTGAACAAAGTCTCCCTATAACTACTTCTTATATGTATAAGAAATACAGCCTAATCTCACGCAAATAAAATCTAATGTAATAATGACCTGTAAAAATGTCTTCCCCAGCAACCTCACTGCACGTGTTCTTCTTATGTACAGCTTCATGCAGCAACTGGAAGATGCGCTGAGTGTCTCTCTGTGCGGCCAATTTCTGATTTTATTAGCCGCAATGTGCTTCGCTGCTTTTTCTGCAGTTACGGTATAGTATAAGAACTGTTGCATGGTGTATCATTGAAAGATAAACACTTGCGAAATGTGACGCCGTGTAGTTTGGCAGATGTAATGAGAACCTAGCACATTATCACGGGAAATCCTCTATTGATTTTCAACATAATCACTAAACCGTAAACTGCGTATCTCATTTAATGAACTTCAAACACTGATTTCAACATATACAGCTTTTTTTGGAAAATGTGTGTGTGTATGTGTGTGTGCGTGTGTGGGTGGGTGGGTGGGTGTGGGTGTGTGTGTGTGTGTGCGTGTGGGTGTGTGTGTGTGGGTGGGTGGGTGGGTGTGTGTGTGTGTGCGTGTGGGTGTGTGTGCGTGTGGGTGTGTGTGTGTGGGTAGGTGGGTGGGTGTGGATGTGTGTGCGTGGGTGGGTGTGGGTGTGTGTGTGTTTGGGTGGGAGGGTGGGTGGGTGCGCGCGCGCTTGTCTGTATGCTTCTGTGTGTTTGTATGTGTTATTGATAATGTGTGAAATTCATTATTTCATGAAATACCCAGATGATTAAATATTTTCACTTGTTATTCCAAAAATAATCAAAATTCTCCTCGTAAATTTTCGAATGACGGATCATACAGAACGTTAGCCAGTTATTTTACATAATAACGACCGATATCCCGTTATAGTATCGAATAAACTTCCTTTCCAAACCTCAAGCAATTATGTCCTTCAATAACTACGCGGCTTCAGTTAAAGTACCAAATCAGGAAACAACGAGTACAAAATTTAGGTATTTACTACATAGCACAATGTCCCGATCTTGGTTAAAGTCAGGAATGGCGCGACATAAATTCTTCCCTTTCTCCTCCTCCTCCTCTTCCTTCTCCATTGGCACACGATCCTTACAGTTTAACCTGTCCCTCTTCCGGAATGATAACCCATGCAGACCGGTCTTCACGGTTCTCCCTTCATGTTTTGACAACCATCGATTTCAAATCATTCTCAATACAGTCTAGAAATCTTAATTTGGTCTTCCTGCTTTCCTTCACGGCAACAAGTACAGCCTATTATAATCCATTCCACACTTTATCTGGTTACTTCATACTTCTTCGTTCAATAATGTGTAAATAGTGTGATCTGACAAAAGTTACAGAATGCCATGAGGAAACGTTCCACGCTTTGGTTGGGGTCAAGTGTTTACTGTAAGCAGTGAGCAGCTGGCAGGAAGCACTGATCGCACTCACTGGAGAATTCGATTTGGAAGCGGCTATGGACCTGTCGAAAGACGAACTTCGCAATTAATTAAGAATTTGAAGTGCTGAACGCATCGTCATTCTGTATCTAGAAGGGATCCGTGCAGTTATTCCACGAAACAACACGTCAAGAACTTAATAACACATCATTCAAAGATTTACCGGGAGCAGGTACTTTCTGTATCAAATAAATAGATTTTCTGTGAAGTACCAGCATCAAGTGCGAATTCCTTTCTCTCAATTCGACACTCTTGGTGAAATACCACCATAATAAAGGAAGATAAATCCATCCCTACACAGGCCTGGACAGTCCCGTAGGATTCCAGTAGATTCAGGATCGCAGAATTTCTAGAAAATCACACAGGAAACACGCATGGCTGTCAGCCTTACGCACCGGCTGCCTTTACCCCCACGAGACATTCCCGGTACTCATATCTGTTAGAGGCTGAATCGGTCCGGGAGCCATAATGCGGCTGTAAGGATTAAGTCGATATAAAAACGCAGTGACCCATCGGGAGTCAAACCGTGTCCGTCCGCCTTGGACGGCAGTACATCAACCAACTGCGCAAACGCGTAGCCAGGTAATCTATGAAACAGCTACGTATTCCGACAGTTAACAGAATTAAACACTTTAGCGGTAACACAAATACACGCAAATATACGTACGCACAAAGAGTATAAACCAAAGACATATCAATTTTTATGCCACAAACCAAATCTTATATGGTAATTCGATCTGTGAAAGAACTTGCCAAACGCCATACTGTGTTCAGGTGGCAGTCAGGCTACGTGCGCTTTTAGCCTGCTGTAGCCGGCCCCAACGTATAGGATGTGCAAGGTGAGGCTTGTCACATTTCACACACACACACACACACACACACACACACACACACACAGACACACACACACACACACACACACACATACACACACACACACACACACACACTCACACATATCTGTCA
>BLKM01011859.1:245249-295951 GCA_013340265.1 Coptotermes formosanus
CACACACACACACACACACACACATACACACACACACACACACACACACTCACACATATCTGTCAAAGCGTTCCTACACGCACGATAGCAGTACCTGTTCCTAAATCACGCCGGACAGCAACAGTCCTACAGTACAGTCCGGTGCTCTACGTCACACAGCTGCGTTACTGTGTTTCGGCAGACCGGCCGTAGTATAATGATTTCAAATTGTGGGGATCATCCTTTCCTTTCGTTTTCTAATTATAGTGCATTAACCACTCATGCCCACTATTCACTCAATTAAATCGCCTTAATAATATTAAATGTCATTTATTCAAGTTGAATGTAAGTTGAAATTTATGTCTACGTAGATGAGCCCTAATACTGCACTGTTATTTACAATTACACACTACTAATGGGTCGCTGCTCGCATAACGAAACGTGTTTGATAAACAGTCCATCACTAGTCTCAGAGTTCAGTACATCTAAACCCACGAAATTTGTAACAGCCTGGCTTACATACAGACAAATTTTATGTAAGGAATCAGGGAGTCACTTCCTACATTTCCCAGGAAGTTCTCGTTGAAACACGACTTCAAGCAAAGGGGCATCATTTCGAACAGCTGTTGTGCTTTAAGGACCGAATACTCAGTCTATACTGAGTGGTGACCACACACGCTCCTTGTTAGCAGATACTGCAGGGAAGCACAATTGGCAGATCTTCAGTTACTCTGCTGAGTTCAACGCAGCAAACTTGCAACAGTCGCGTGCACTATAATAATTAAAAAATATAAACAATAAAACAACCTACACATTACGCTTGTTTATAAAATTTATACACGTTTGTTTGTTTGTTTGTTTGTTCGTTCGTTCGTTCGTTTGTTTGTTTGTTTGTTTGTTTGTTTGTTTGTGTAAATATATTTTATGGCTTCCTTGTGCTTCTGATGTATATGAAAAAAGTTTGTTCCAGAACTGGGGAGATTATGCAGATCTGAGCCAAGCAGTTGCAGTTTACGTAACGTCCGCTTGGTACGTGCTCTTGATTTCCTGGTGTGGAGATCAGCTGACACAATATGTAAGAAAAATTGGCTAACTTCAGCAGTTGTACCCATGGGAATAATTCGCTCGTAGGTGCAATCAAATTTTTAATAAAAAAACTTTATTTATATCTCTGAAACTTTGAAGCACATTTACCGAAAAACCATGTGCGACGCTATTACGCTATCACATCCTATACGCTGTCAATGCCCTACAATAACGGCAACAGCGACGCTGTCAAATGCACACGTTCGGGTTAATGCCGCATATAGCTGGCCATGTCAAACAAAATGCTAAACTTGACAGTACTTCAGCCATTAGATGTCAAGCAAAAGTTCGTATACTTTATGTAATTTTCTTGGCCATCCATAGAGGAAGAAATGTAAATATGCACCTTTAGACATTTTGTTAAATTTTTTTAACAATAAATTAATGAAAGCCTAGGCGATTTACATCAGTTTCGAAGTTTCTGAAAACGTCCCCCTTGGAAATATACATTTCGTAGTTCCGTAGATCATGACTTCAAGATTCTCAAACCGTTACGTATATAACGTGGAGGAACCTCAACACAGTTCTTCATTGATAATTTTGAGAGGTCAGGACTTTTCTCTACTCCCAGATCTTCGGCAGTGAGTATTTTCTCTTTGTCAAAAATGAAAATCTGGTTTAAACATTTCATGATATCGTAAACGATAATTTGCTTCAAAATTTCATCGCTACAGACTTAACTTATTTTTCACTACGTTTCCAAATTTTTTTCGTCAGAAATGGAAAACACCAGTTTTAATATTTCATGACGGAATCAGCACAGTCACAAAAAAGTATAAAGAAATATTTTTTACCTTTTCAATAATTGAACCTTTATTTTTGACTAGAGTCGTACGAGATTTTTTGGCCAGAAATAGGGATCATAATTGTAATATCGAAGCCACTAATTTTGGTATTTATCTCAATTTTTGTTTGTCTAATTTCAATTACAATAATGCTGATTTTACACCTCAGTATTCTTCGAAGTTCTGTATGAAGATATGGTATATCTGCAGGCCTCCAACTTATACGTTTTCAATTCCTGTGCTAATGAAACTAAAGAGGTAAAACAAAGGTTGCCCAAAGTAGATCGGCCTTTCTCATCATGACACTGCCTGAATGCTGCAGACCTAAATCCTTTCAACAGTACCTTCCACAGCTTCAAAACTAAAGCAAGGGCGTGGAAATTTGTTCAAGCACACCCAAAAAAGGGATGATAAACGGAATGCCGATTTCTGAAAGTGTCAAGAGCATCTGTGTCTACTGCCGTGCTTTGAATCATCTCATGTTTTCAAAGCATCTTAAACGAATATCTGGGCGCCTTAACTTACGGGATGTAAAAACATACTTACGTGTGTGACATTTGGTACTTCATGTTCCCACAAAAACATGTGAAACAGTATAACTAGAAACACAAGAATTGTATGCCCCTAATTACAAACGAGTGTGCGGTTAGCAATTTAATTACTAACAAGTATTCTTTTGCTGCGCTAAAGCTAAGAAAAAGTAAAATATTCATGTAAAACCGTAAGCAGAAAGCGACCTACATAATTGGAATAATTCCAAAATTTCAAGAAACATAACACGGCCTGATCACTTTAAATCATCATGGACAAACAGCCGATGTTCCAACAAGCAGTGCGGTAGACCGTGAACAAATGGTCTGGTAGGTCACGAAATTACTGCCTTGGATGAACATTTTAGATCGTAAATATCCGTCAGTACTCCCCGCTTACCAGGCAGTTGCTATCGAGAATTTACTACAGGAACGCTAAAATGCTCTTAGAACATTTACTCTGAATGTTTCAGGCGGACAGTGTGAGAGACGCGGCCTGGGGTTGCGACTGGGTTGGAACTCCTGTCCCATTTCAGCGATGTTTGATGTTCATCATCGCTACAGCTAACAAGCAGTTCCAACTGACAGCGGGAAAGTTTGTTCCGGTGTCAAATGTGACTATGATGAATGTATGTATATATGTATGTTTGATCGTATGCGCATTGCGATTATCTGCACTACCGCACCATCTGTTTCACGGCAATAACATGATTCCTCCGCAGCTCAGCACTGTTGAAGAAGCTGTTACCAGGTGGCTGGTATAAAACCAGCTACAAACACTGACCGGAATTTACTGTGCACGAGAGGGGTGATTTGAACCTCCCACTGTCGGCCACGTGGTACAAGGCTTAGACTTTCTTATCTTGACTTGCGCAATAGCCCTTAGTGGGCCTCCTCAGTGTCGAGGCTACGCGATCACACTCAGACACACCACACTCAATAAGAATTCTCTGGACAAGTCATCGGTCCGTCGCAGAGACCTCTACCTGACAACACACAAACATTCACAACACACAAACATCCATGCCCCCGGCGGAATTCGAACCCACGATCCGAGCAAGCTCTCGACTCAAGTCCCATGCAGTAGACCGCGCGGCCACTGGGATCAGGGGCTTAGACATTAGTCACACAAATAACAGACACCTAATACCTTGCCTATAATCAGCCACCACTCATGTACCCAGCTAACTTCCCTAAAGCACAGCATTCTCCCTACGTACCCTAACGTCCAGACAACGCTCAAATCAATCTTAGGGTCTCGGTAGTGAGAGGTACGACAAGGAAACGTCAGGCGACATAAATCGACACCAAAATTAATGCAGAAAAGTATATTATATTAGCATATGTTTATTATTATTTTTTTCTGCATACAACAATGGTTATAATTAGTTATGCTAATGCACTTCACGTACTTTATATTATTATTATTATTATTATTATTATTATTATTATTATTATTATTATTACACCGCGAGCCTTCTTCGCGAGCGGACGTGTTTCTGTGTGTGCTCTGGCGAGTGACCTACTAACATACGTGTGCTGGTTACACTCTACGGCTAGCTGATGGCAGCTAGCAAAGAATTGTGTACGGCTTGTGAAAAGCCCTTTTATGGGAAACAGAAAACCATACGCTGTGGTGTATGCGATCTTCGCTTCCACTGTTCGTGTGTGCAAATTTGCGACAGTGATCAGGTGTTACTCAATTCTTCTGGTAAATCTACATTCAAATGTGCAGCGTGTATCACGCTTCTCAGAACCAACATGAACGACGACACCCCCGTCAAACCACAGCGCTCTATGTCAGCTTCTGAGGCTACAAAGAAAGTAATATCTCCGAAGAGGCAACTAAACCTGCCTGAAATTACTAGCATTGAGTCACTCAGTGTCCAAATTGAAACAGTGAGACTCAATGGGCAGACCGCTATCAGTTTGCTCGAGAAACTTCTGGCCATGGTCACAAACCTAACTGCCGAGGCTTCCCAGCTCAAGACCGATAATGCTGTTCTGTGACAACGCACATGTGAGAGCTACAAGATCTTCTCTCCGCAAAGTCGTGCCATACGTATGGAGCAGCTGGGACCTCGTCCGCCAAACCAACAGCTATGTCCTACAAGGACGCTGTAGCATGTAATCAACGTCAGCAGGCAAAGAGTACAATTGCATCCAAGAACTCCAAAACTCCAATTGCTTCCAACCAGAAACCTGCGGACGCAAATGCAGTGACTGATGTCCACCCCACAGCTAAAAGTGACTCCGCTGGATCAACTACATCATCTGGAAACCCCACCGACGACGGCTTTACAATAGTGACGAAGAAGAAACGTGGTGATGTTCGTGTAGTGAATCATATTAGTGAAAACAACAAAACAGGGAGAAAACTCAGGACACCTATGTACGGAGCTCGAAATTCCTCCTCCCTTCCTGTAGTTTCAAAAAGGCCCAAAACAAAAGCTCTGTTTGTCTCGCGTTTCTCCCCAGAAGTCTCCGCGAGTGACGTCGAGAACTCTCTAAAGGAGCAACTGAAGCTCTCTTTGGTTGTCCGTACTAAACTTAAAACCAGATATAATTCATACGCATCGGTTCACGTTTCAGTTACAGAGGATGACTTTCCCCTTATCCACAACACAGGAGTGTGGCCTGATGGGTGCCTAATCGCACCATTTTATGGTCGTCTCAATCCTGATCAAATTTGTAATTGGAATGCACACGCCTCATGTAGGCCTCCGTCACCTGGTGCAACTATTAATGAGGCTGCCCCTACATCTGATCTTGTACTAAGAGATGAGGCCCACGGGGGAGGTGCTACACCATATGCCTAATGGCCGGCTACTGTAGCGATAACATGCGTGATTTTTCCATGACTGACAATCAATCTAAAACTGGCTTAGAAATATTGTATCAAAATGTCAGAGGTCTTAGGACTAAAGAAACTGAACTGTTTGATAATGTGTGCTCCATGGATTTCCAAATTATTTGTTTAACTGAGACATGGTTAAATGACACGTGTTTCGACCACAAACTATTCCCTGACTCCTATACTATTTTCCGTTCTGATAGGGTCAGTAGTACTAAATCTAGAGGTGGTGGTGTCCTGACAGCAGTGTCGTCTAGAGTACGTTCCTTTAAACGTAGATATGATCTGCAGTTTTATGAGGAATGTGTCTGGGTCGAAATCTCCACCCAAAATGGCCGTAGTCTGTTGATTGGCAATCATTATTTTCCCCCTGATATTAAACCTGAACTTATGTCTAAATATTTGTGTTCATTAGAGAAAATCCTTGATACTAGAAACCACTATGTACTTTTGATTGGGGATTTTAATGTTCCTAACTTTGACTGGGAGAGAGGTTTGCCCCTATCAAATTGTTATTTTTATTCCAAATTGAAGGGTGACGTAATTTACACCTCAACCTCCCTCTTGGGTTTAACTCAGCGCCTGTAGACTGATAGCTCTCTTGACCCAGTTTTCACTAATTTTGATCGTATAGGCACATTCTTTGCCGACGAAGGTGCTGTCAAGCCTGATGCCTATCATCCGCCCATTGTCATTGAAATTCCTTTAGACTTACATAACTCCACATCTTAAGCGCATTCCTACCGCAAATATGCATCACGTGACTACAGCCTGTTATTTCGTTTTCTTTTCAACTATGACTGGTCGTGTGTGTACAGTAACAACAGAGTAGAAGCTGCAGTCGACGGCTTTACCAATGTCATTCTCCAAGCTATGGATTTAGCAATCCCCCAGGGTCTCACTAGAAATTCCAGATTTCCTCACTGGTTTTCTCGCACCTTAATCTATTACATTCGGAAAAAGAATTGCTTTTATAGACGATAAAAGGAAAGCAAAAACGAGTATCATTATAACAAATTTTCTCATTTCCGGGAGCTTGTGAAAACTATAATTAAAACCGACAGACTTAACTGGTATAAGAGCATAGACGATGACCTAAAAACTCAACCTTCCAAATTTTGGAAATACGTATCCTCTTTTAGGAAACACAATTCACACGCTTTTCACCTTGACATAAACGGACCAATGTAGTTGAACCCACTGAGGTAGCCGAAGCTTTTGCTAAACACTTCTAATCCGTTTACAATAATACTACACCGGCTGGCCCCTACTCTGGTTCACTGTGCAGTGATTTTTTGCATTTGCCCCCCCATTAATGAATTACACATTTTAAGGGCTATTAAACGTCTTAGACCTTCAAAGTCTGTCGGACTCGACGGTATACCTAGTTTTATCATAAAGGGCTGTTCCACAATATTCGCACCACTGATTAAATATATTTTTAATCTTAGCTTATCACAGGAACATTTTCCAGCGCAGTGGAAAAAAGCGATCATAGTGCCCATTTTTAAAAAAGGAAACACTTCCTTCGTAAGCAATTACAGACCAATTTCCCTCTTAAATAACTTCTCCAAAGTTTTTGAATTTGCCACACACGATCACATGTCACATTATTGTACACACAAACTACGTCCCAGCCAGCACGGGTTTTTAAAACATAAATCTACTACAACTAATCTAGTAACTTATCTTGATTTTATTTCTCCTTTAGTCAGCTCTCAACGCCAGGTTGATTCTATCTATTTCGACCTCAGCAGTGCATTTGACCTTGTTCCGCATCCTGTTTTACTTCACAAACTTTGCGCATACGGGCTTTCTGATAGTTACGTAAACTGGTTTCGCAGTTACCTGACTAATCGGCAATCATCTGTACGCATTTCAGATACCTCTTCGTTACCTTTCGAAGTTCTTTCGGGAGTGCCTCAAGGATCCGTTCTAGGCCCTTTGCTTTTTAATATATTCATCAACGACCTTTGTACGGCAATTGAGTATTCTAACTTCTTGTTATTTGCTGACGATCTTAAAATCTTTCGTGCAATAAATTCCGCTGACGATTGCATTCTCCTGCAATCTGACCTAAATCGCATACAAGATTGGGTTTCTGCTAACTGAAAGAAATTAAACGTAGGCAAAACCAGGGTTATTGCCTTCACTAGAAAAACAAATGTTCTTTATTACAACTATAAAATGTGTGACTCGTCTGTAACCCGTACTGAAACTATAAAAGACCTCGGGATACTACTTGATTCTAAATTACATTCCCACGCGTGTGTTGACTACATTTTCTCCCAATCTATAAAGACGCTGGGCTTAATACGAACTATAACCTATTCCTTTTCTACCCTTGATAGCCTGCTGATTTTGTATCTCACACCAGTTCGAACGAAACTTGAGTATGCCTCAACAGTATGGAACTCTATAACGACCACTGATGCTAAAAAGCTTGAATGCATCCAGCGGAAGTTCGTTGCTCCGTGTCAAAATCGTTTCTCTACTCACAACCATGTTACTTATGAGGCTTTTCTTGAATCTCTGAAGCTTCATACCCTGCATGATAGAAGGCTTCATTTGGATGCGCTATTCCTTGTCTCTGTTTATTCAGGCCTAAAATGCTGCCCCTCTCTCTTGGACACCACTGGCATGTGTTCCTTCTCGCTGTTAGAAACTTCTCTCTGTTCACCGCTACGTGTACAAACTCTCCGACAGCGCGATGTGTTACGGCTGCAAACCGCGTGTGCAAAGACACCGATATCTTTAGGAAGCCCGTTACTTCTTTAAAGCAGCTTTTGTGCTGAAACTGGACATTTCTCACATTTCCTACATTAACTTATTTGTATTTCTTCAGAGTGCAGGGGTTTTGCCCCAGTGATTTTACATATCTATTGAATTCCTTTGATTGCCTGTTTGTTTGTTTCTTTGTTTAGTGTTTGTGTATTTGTGCTTTTTTTGTATTTGTGTTTCTTTTCGTGCTGGCTTTATAATAGGCATTTTTGCTGTTAAGCTTGCACGTTAATAAATACTGATTGATTGACTGATTTATTATTACTATTATTATTATTATTATTATTACTTACTTACTCACTCACTCACTCACTTACTTACTTAGTTACTTACTTACTTACTCACTCACTCACTCACTCACTCACTCACTCACTCACTCACGCACTTACTCACTCACTCACTCACTCACTCACTCACTCACTTACTTACTTACTTACTTACTTACTTACTTACTTACTTACTTACTTACTGCAATTGGGTTTTCACCCGGTGGCTGCAGTCTCACACCAGTACAGACACCACAATACAATAACACATACATAAACGGAACAGCACAAATTGCAGTACACGTATTGGCAGTTCACCCACACAATACAATGTACCTACACTAATACAAATATACCTACATAACTACAATATACCCACTCAATTACAATATACCCACACAAATACAATATACCCACACTAATACAATATACCTAAAAAATACAATATACCTATACAAATACAATCTACCCATACAGATACAATATACGTACACAAGTACAATATACCCATACAATTACAATGTACGTACACAACGTAATATTCCCACACAAATACAATATATGTACACAATATAATATACCCTCACAATTACGATATCCCTACACAAATACAATATACCCACACACACACACGTTAGAGAACATCTTCATATCACTTCACTTTACGTCACTTCACTTATTTACACACAACACTTCACTTCACGTCACTTCACTTATTTACACACAACACTTCACGTCACTTCACTTATTTACACACAACACTTCACGTCACTTCACTTATTTACACACAACACTTCACTTCACGTCACCTCACTTATGAAAATGATAATGATTATAACTATTAACTGCAACTGAGTTCACACCCGGTGGCAATGTTAACATACAGTGTACAGTCAAAATTGAAGCAACACGTACATAACAAGGAGAACACAGTACAAGACAAGAACAATGAACAGTACAATAACACAGAAGAAAACGGTAACGCGGAATAGGATCATGATATACAACAATAATCAACACAGAATACACAACAGAGGAAACAGAAGGTACCAATCCAGATCAGGTAAATCAACCATGTGTCACGATGTCCAAAAAATTTAAACTAAACTAAATACTGTACAGTACTCCCATCTCAATGCATAGTTTAAAAATAATTATGATGTACACATTCCCAGCACTAAGGAAACTCACTCCACTTCACTTCACTTAACATCACTTATCCTATCTACACTTCACTTCACTTTACTTTGCTTCTCTTATCCACACCTCACTTCCCTACCCATTTAACTAGTTAACCCCTCTTTTGCGGCCTTCATTTCCGATTCACTCCACTTCACTATTAGCGCCTTAACTTCACCTCACTGGTTATCACTTTCCTAACCCTATTTCTGAAGATATGCCCTTTACCGGGGAAGTCCCTAGCACCTCCTCAGGTAGCTGGTTCCAGTCAGTAATAGTCCTATTTACAAAGGTATATTTCCCGACGTCTGTTCTTTGTTTCCTGGCCATAATTTTCCAAAAATGGTCGACCCTGCTCAGGTAGCATGGTGCCTGTAACCTATCCCCTATAGTTTTCCACGCCCCTTCACCAGTACACGCTTCGAAGAGCGCACGCATGCGTGCTATCTTCCTACGCTGCACCAAAGATTCCCAGACTAAGCCTCCCGTATGTTGCGCAAAATTAGTCGCTTGCTTTTGTACGCGGTCTAAAGCATTTATCTGACATTCCCTGTATGGATCCCAGCACGCCGCCCCACATTCGAGAATCGGGCGTACTAGTGACGTGTAGGCTAAGCTTTCGTATTCTTATTTCCCTTTTTCAAAATACGCATTATGAGATGCAGTGCCTTCCAGGCTTTTTGCACCGTGCAGTTTACCTGATCAGTCCAGCTTAAATCACTTCGCATGATAATTCCCAAATATTTGCAACAGCTAGCTTCAGGAATATTTTGGTCCCTAAGGGAATAATTTAGCGGATCCTTCACCCGGGTTTTCGTGAAGCTTAGAGCCTTACTTTCATTCGGATTTATTTTCATTTCATTTTCTACCGCCCAATCCCCTAATCTACCCAGATCTGCCTGTAATTATGGCTGTTTTCCAGTCTCTTTGTATAGTGCCATTGTTAACCGTTACGTCTAGCAATCGCGCCAGGTACGGAATCATGACTGCCCCACTCATTTTCAGCATTTCGCCAGGAATGCCGTCTGGTCCTACTGATTTGTTTCTCCCGATCATTGCTAACCGCTTCCTAATAATGCCAATTTTAATGGTGAACGGTTCATCCGAGTGAGTTGATTTTATTTCCGGGATGTCCCGCTCGCAGCTGAAGACAGGAGCATAATAGCTGTTTAGATTATTTGCCTTTTCTGCTGGGCCAGTGATGAGCCCTCCATTAGAGTCCTTGATCGTAGGAATATTTTCCCTATTTCCTTTACGCCTTTTTACATACCTATAAAACTCCAACCAGCATTTACCTTCATTTCGTAATACTGAACGCAAGAATGTTTCCTGTGCATTTCTTTTCGCTGTCAACAATTTCTCGGATAGCCGTTTCAGCTCCGCTTGGTAGTGCTCGCCTAATTTTCTCCTATTGTATGCTCTTCTGATCTTTACCTTCAGACGCTTCACTTCCTTTTTGTAGTACTCAGGATCCGGATTTTTTTTTTCAGAATTTTATGCGGAACATATCCCTCTATACTCTCGAAAACTATGTTCTTGAAATTTTTCCATATATCTTCAACGCAGCTACCATTATTTGTCCACATTCGTAATTTATCCCGGAGAAAATTTTGCAGCCCTAAAACATTTTTTTGTGGTACGCGGGTAAAAATCTTTTCTCTTGAGTCCCAAATACGTTTTCTTCCCGTTCCATTTCCAGTAACACCCCGCAATGGCCACTGATCTCCTGTAAAATACTGCAAGATATAAGTACACTTTCGGGTCAAACAAGGTAAACGTCCAGTAATTAATTCCTTCGGGTCGGTTTCTCAACTACCTGAGTGTACCCGTTGTCCCATACCAATCTGTTTATAAAAGCCTGAGTATCACCAGTACCTTCCGCGAACCCCTTCCAGTCTACTTGCGGCAAGTTCAAATCACCTCCTATAATGCTCCGCTTCGTGGAATTTCCCGAAAAACCGGTGCGGGCAGCCAACATTTCAATAACCCGCATGTCCTCATTTGGGGCTCTGTAACTGTCTATGATTTCCCACGTGATTTTTGGATCACTGCCTCTTATCTCAAACGCTATTATCTCGAAATCATCGTCAACCCATAGCCCCGAGCAGGCAATGTTATTTTTAACACAAATAAACACGCCCCCACCTCGAGTATGCCTGTCTCTTCTAAAAGTCGTGAAGTCGGCCCTAAATATTTCAGCGTTTCCTATTTCCTCTCTAAGCCATGACTCCGTGCCTATTATGTCAGGATTATAGGTATCCACTGAATTCGAGAACTCTAAGGCTTTATTGTAAATACTTCTGCAATTTACCTGCAGCAGAACCAGTGACTTGCCCTCGATTTTGTACGTCGGTGCCATGGTTAGGATTTCGTCCCTTGTCCCGTCTTTTCTCTTCTTCCCTGCACTATCCATCATCTCTTTCTCAGCTTCTCCTTCCGCCTTCTCCTCTTCCCGACCCAACGTAGAATTTTCTCGTTTTGTCTTCTTTCTGGATCCTTCTGGTGTCTCCTCAATGAAATCGCTCCCCGCCGTATGCTGTCATCTATTTATCACCTTCTGACATTCGCCGCCTAGTCCACAGACTCTGGAGTAGAGGTTGCCAAGATGTCTCGCTCCACTTCTGTTAAGGTGAAGTCCGTCTCTACCGAAGTTCCCATCTCGGATCCAGCTATTTTGGTCCACGAAGGCAGCTCCTAGATTCATAGCTACCCATTCGAGTCTGTCATTTGTTGCCCAGATGCGCCGCCATGACACGCCTCTGCTTCTCAAAACACCACTAAGCACTAATCTCGAGTCCGGAAATTTTGACTTCGCCGTATTCATAAGATCATACACTTCTCCCATAATGTTGTCTATGTTTCTAGATTTTCTGACGTCATTTGTCCCCACATGAATTACAACAGCATCTGCGCGTCAGAAATCTCTGTTCTCCATCACTCTACGCACTTGATCAGATTTAATTCCCGGAAAACACTCGACCTCATATTTGATTTCTCTGCTTCAACATTCCTTATTATGGAGTCACCCAGTACTAAACACTTTTCACCTCCAGGCTTTACCGTCACCGTGTCCCGTTTCCCAACATCCTTTCCATATTCTGTCAGCAGTAACTGCTCCTCCAGCGCCTGGTTTCTCCTTTTTAGCTCTTCAATTTCAATTTGCGCGTCCCTCAGTTTCACTTCCCAAAATCTGAGTCTCTCAGATCTACAGCTGTCGCAATTCCATTTCCCGCTCTCCGCCAATTGAAACTTCACATTTCCACAGGTGTTATGGTACCACCTGCCACACGAGTCAAACTGGGTTCCCGACTTTAAATTTCTGTCGCAGCCACTACACAAGACTTGCACAATGTCGTCAACAGTTCCAGGGTTCTGCTCCACTCCTCCGATCCCTAATAAAGTTGATAGGACCGCTGCACACAGTATCATAGGCCCTACAGAGAGTTTTCCTCCTCTCGTTTCGAGATGCCCTGCCGCTGACCGCCATGGAAACCTCCCGGCGCAGGTACCCACCCGAACCCGGTAATCTTCCAGGTAGCAACTCATTTTCTTCACTTCGTAGCTCTCTAAAACACGTCCGCACACTACGACCCTCCAAACTAAATTGACGACCGTCCAAACTAAACTCATTCATATATATTCATATATACGACGTATATTCATATATCCTGTAATAAAATAAGATACTTGAATAACACTTCAAATAAAATTCTAACTTCACAGATCCTACAGATGGAGCTTTAACAGTTTAACAGTAACCTCACGCAGATCTGCCTAGCCATCCTTCCTATACATGATACCACTCGCCTTTCTGACCACATGTATTTCTCTCGCACGAAGTGTAGACAATGAATCGCCAGCAGCGTGAATAATTGTGACAAGAGTGTACTTTCGTATTTGAGTACAGTTGCCTTAAATTCTAGTAATATCTTCGTGGATGTGTCAAAACTTCACATTCAGCTCAATCCATCTTACGGTTCCCTACTGTTGTACATTACGACCAACTTCAGTGTTTCATGTGCCACGGATTGCTTAGTAAAATTTAACTGCCTTACAAGCAGTTTTTAGGACAAAAGACGAATGGCAAATTTCTACAAGATTTCCACCGTTGAACACCGACTGCAGAATAGACACCGGTTTTGTGAAAACCAATAAGAACACAGAAAAGTTTTTCGTGAATGAGTTGCAAATTTAACGCCATGCAAGACGTTCTACAACACTGCTCATATTCGCAGGTGTATGGATTAGCTACGAGATTTCTCTAGCAAGCTGGAAAACAGTTTCTCAAAACTCCATCCACCCTTGCACGTCTGATTTCCATATATAAGCAGCATAAAAGTGTTTTAAATTGTGGGCCACACAAACACAACCCACACGGGTGTGGGCAGCACAAATAACTTATTAAGTAAAAAGGTGAAGTGTAGCGTGCTACCAATGCAAATACATGGATATTTAACAGTAATACAGAAGCGGTTGGGAGGTGCTTAGGACATACCGCCACTCCAGTACATGAGTGACAGCTATTTAGGTAAACAGGCCTTTGCTCTGAGTTAACATGCATCTCGTACCTCAGGTGCCGGAAGGCCCAGTGTCCGGGACGCTGTTTGCACGCGTTTCGGTTTCTGGTGAACAAAACTTTCAAAACGCTGAGACATATTATGTTCACCCTCTACATATTTCATAAAGAAACAACGTTGTTTTTATCCCACAAAATTGCAGTTTTCAGAAAATATGTGTTCTGTAAAAGCTCTGCTACCACACAACATTTCAGACCCTACATTACGTGACGGTAGTGTACATTCCACTCAGAAATCTCCAAGGCGGCCATTTTCCTTCTACCCAGGTACTGCTCCAATTACTATTCTGCTGCTCACTATTATCAGTTTAACTATTAATGATCTGCACAGCAATTGAACATTACGAAGCTGAGACAATATTGAGTGTGTCGGAATCTGTTACCAAGATTCAATAAATCCAGCTAATTAGCGGTTAAGATGGCACCACAAACAAAAGCAAAACGTGGATATCACAGCACAATACACATAGCATTCTTTATTTGATTAACTAAGTGTTCTGAGTGCTATTTCGAGCTCGTCAACACATTTCAATCATTTTAGAGGACTTAAAGAAAATATTCAGTATTATACAAGTCCATAATTCACACAATTTTATCGGTTTGCAAATTCGTACTTCTTGCCCCTTGACAGAACGAAAAAACGAACTTCATTTCGACACACAACTCCACAGATATCCTTCAATTTTCATTAACGCACTGACATCCTACACACATAAACACGCATACGTCTCTAACGAAGTGTTTGTCTGTCGCAGATAATGCAAGAGTCGGTCTCTTTCTTCATGTTTCTGCTTCAAGTGAAGGACAAGAACGGGGAGACAAATCTGGGATAATGAAGAAGAGAAACCCACCAAATTGTAAACTCATTGATGTCTATGAAACTCTTGTTGTGTATTCTTAAAGAATATCTGGATAGTAAGCTTAGATAATTTATTAATCATGCACAAGTTAAGAGTTTAATATTTCCGTCACATCATACTCGATGTCTGAATATCACACCAAAACTTAACTGCAAATTTCATTTATTGTCTATACTTGCCACAAGCGCTACAAGGCAGAAGGTCGAGGGTTGGATTCCCGATGGTAACATAACCCTTCCGGCCCCACTATGGTTCTGGGGTCGACTCAGAGTCTAATAGAAACGTCTACCAGGAAAATTTTCTGGGGGGTAAAGGCCGCCGGTGCGTAGGTTCGACAATCTTACCTCCGCCATGTGCCTACTCTCTTGAAATCTGGGAGTCTCAACCTCCTGTAAACATAACAGCCTGTACACGGATTGATTTACCTTTTCTCACATAAAAAGGCATCCGTTCGAGAAAATGTAGTATATATTTGTGTCCACGTTTCTACGTAAATCTACCCTCAAAGTCAATAAAAAATTTGTAGAAAATATCAACACAAAAAAATTAGATGCTTACTTTCCTAGGTTAATTTACCCCAAACATCTTAATTTAAAGACCTGACTACCGATACATGTTACATCCCTCCGTCATTTATTACAAGCATTGTGAAGTAATAGACTTTCTAATAAATATGACAAACAGACAACGCCAAATATTCAGGGTTTGCAAACGGAAATATAAAAATACCTAACTTTTTATGCATAGAAAGTACACAGATAAAAGTTAACTATGACTACTGCTTCAGCCTATAAATATACATCAAAAGCTTCATTATTCCACCCAGTTTCATAAGCACTGGACAAATATCTGAAAGTTACGATTGGACACAGACACTCAGCATGCGAATTCTAGTTAGTATTATCGGCTGTAATACCAGACTACTTTCATTAGATTTACAGATATATGCATGAAAACAGCGAGTACACATCATGTTTTTGAATGACAAAAAATTATAGTATTTCCACATTTTACAAAACCATCAGAAAGAAATTACGCTACAATGAAACAAAGTACTTTTCACAGTCAACAAAATAACTGTAACGTCACAGTACAGACATCTGATAATACTGGTATATAATAGAACGTACAGTGTTTTTCACATATATTGTATGACTTGGTGGAGAATTCAATATAACATACACTTACAAACAACAAAATGTACTCTAGTGAAATACAGAGGGCACAAAACGGAGAACTACGACAAAAATAAATGAAATCCCAAATGTAATGACAAGAAACAAATACAACAGAATAAACATTAAATTATGGCATAATCACGAAAAAAGTGTGTCAATATTCTTTCCCAAATACGACAACCCCTCTGTAGGCTACTGCTTACAACAAATTACTCGAAAACTTCCACCCAAAAGGAAGAGCAAAAGACCAATAAAGCCACAGACATCTGAAAGCTTCCTGGAACCTGATACCAAATAAAAAGCACGCAGCCATTAATTTTATGCAGATCTTGTCTCTACGTACAAACAACTTCCGTATATGGTATGTGGCAAGTCGAATATTTGTAACATTAAATCCGTACCATACTGTTATGATTGATAGGTTTGATCAGATTCCTGACACAGCAAGTGTGCCTCAAACTGTTACGGCCTGCTGTCAATGCCTTTCGTTGCAGAAGTATATATCTTACATGAAAGACCGTAACTGAGGAAAACATCCAGCAATTTAAATTAAATGCGTTATACCATGACACAGAAATATCTAGTTTAACAAATGTTCAAAACATGTACTTTATCAGTCACTAATCGAGTGACAATACAAAATACTCCACAAATTTATGAAACCAGGAACAATTCACATATTTCAGACAACAGGAAATTGGAAGAGAATGTATAGCGAACTTGGACCAATCTGTAATTTCAAGTATGATTTTCAACTGACAAATGTCCGAATGCACGTGTTGACAGTTACCGCTACATCGCCTACTCGGTGACAAGGGTTTGAAGTTAAACAAGATTACACTTGTGCATAATAGTAAAAGCTACGGGTACAAGGGGGAAGGTGTGAAGGTAAAGTTCCACGTCTTCTACACATCAACTGTAAAGGTAGGGATTAAAACTCATCCAGAAAACATACAACTGCAATACACTAGTCAAGAGAAATAGTGCTACTGAGGATATGTTATTATGAATGTCCACGCTAAAACACAGTTCAGTTCTGTTAGCTTTTCTTAACGGAATGACTCCAAATTATGTCTTTACTTCTAAAACGTAGTAAATTTTCTACAACTGAGCACATTTTACCACATCCAGTATTTCCCTGCATCTTGGAATGTGAAATAAATAAAATAGAATGTAAATCATTTCACTGTCTCATTCTTGTTGATCCCCCTGTCATTCCGTATCTTTCAATAAAATTACGGAAAATGCTAACTTTTACATTTCCCTTCCTTACAAAGAATGCAACATGTTTTCTTCCAAAATTCACATTTCTGTTCCAAACAGAGTACGTCTACACATTGCTATTCTACCGACATTTGTACAGCACAAATAGATTTTATACAATCGATTGTATATTACCGCATTTAGATTTCAACCACACGTTCGATTCTACGTGCTTCAAAAGAGTAGGACTTTTTATTCCAAATTCTGACAACGGCTGCATATCGGAAAACTCATGATTCACAAAGACTTCGAATTCAAATTTGGAGTGGGGGGGGGGGGGGGGGGGGGGGGGGGAGGTAAACACACTCCACAGCATATCATACCAAACGGAATAAAATGTAATTAGAACCTCGGATAGACGTTCAGATTTATATTGATTATTTGTTTTACGTGTGGAGAAACGACAATGTGGGAAACAGATCTTTACGTGGCAAAGTTTACTCTTCTAACAACATTATCACCACTACTTTCATGCAGTCTGTCATTATGAAACTGTAGGTATCAAAATGTCTTCACTCAAAGCATTGCATTACAATCTGATAACAGAATTTTCGTAATGAACCCAGGAAAAACATCAAATACCTGCTCTAATTCCTCACACAAGCTGCGATCTGAGTAGAGCTTTTATCCTCAGTTCAGATATGCGCCTTCAGAAAAATAATATCACACCACCCAACTCTGAACATTCCATGTGGCATCTTATCAATACCAAACAAGAGACCACATTACAGTAAGATGAATTCCCTTCCCTCTTGTGTCATCAGGTCTGGAAACGAGAAATTCATGTTAATAAAGTCTTATTAAAACTAACGTTCTTGTCTTTTTATGCGAAAGGGTACAGAGAACAAATTCATACATGGTTTTGATGGAAAGATATGAAGGCAGGAGGCAGCCGGGTAACCCACGAGAAGAAGAGGATATAGATTAATTAAAATCGGTGTTACAGAAATAAGGTCGTAGGCTGTGGACTGGATTCGTCTGGGTTTTGTGAAAACGATAATAATCATTCGGGTTACACCTAACGTGGAGGCCTTCTTTTCTACATGAAGACTACTAGTTTCTCAAGAAGGAATCTACTCGGTGGACGCAGTTAGATAAGGCACATTGTTTTGTTACCCACAAATGCCTCTGGCCGCACTATGGCCCTGGGTCCGACTCAGTATCTAGCAGAGATGAGTACCACGATTATTTCCTGGGGGTTAAGGCGGCCGGTCAGTAGGGCTGACAACCCTACCACCTTAACGTGCAGACTGTCTTGAAATCTGGGAGACTCAACCTCCTGGAGCCCTCAGGGACTCTCCAGGCCCGTAATGGGATTGCGTTACCTTTACCCATACATGTCTTTTCTATCCTTTATGACAGAAACATTGCTTCATCACACACTTTAAGGCGAATTTTCATTTTGAGTTTAATACAGATATATTACTATGTTTAATGATTGCATGCCGACAAAAGAGTGATTCCCGTTCGGTACTTTCCATTTTGATACCTAACAGTCCAGGACAACCTAACGCGAAGCAGAGGTCCTGTACACTAAAAATACAGTCTACTGCTGAATAAATGACAGACAGGGCTAAAAAACTAATGCAGATCGTCACAACAATTAAACGTAATTTGGACCGTCTGTGTATGAGGGCAGTACATATGGTCACAAGTTCAATATGAACCTTCTTAAGTCATCTGAAGTCGAGGTGTCGAACTTGTATATAAAGCTGTAAAACACACGATAAGCTTTACTTTTTGAAGAAAACATCCCTTTGTCTTACGTTCTCACTAATCAAACAGCATATAGTGGGTTATTTCAAATACGCAGTTGAAATTTTAATTACTTAACGACAGCAAATTAAAGCATCTTGGGAACGATCTGCATACATTTAAGTACACATATCACACCTTAACATTCACAATAGACGAAGAAAAGGACAGTTCCTTAAATTTCATCAACACATTATACTGAACAGACTAAAAAACGTGGAAATTTATAACTTCACGAAAGCAACAACAACGGACTCTGTCAACCCAAAAACCTCCTGTCATCCAATAGAAAATAATTTCGCTCCTGTCACGTATGTCCATCAGTGGTTACATATTTACCATCTGAGAAAACAGATAAAGGGAAATAACTGATTATTCTCAAGAGTATTTTGGACAATAACCAATAAAATGCTAATGTCTTAGATAAAACAGACTATAAGAGAAGAAAATAAGGAAGTAAAGAAGAAAAAAAATGACGCTCTGAAAAAAAAACGAAGAAACGGGTCACTTTCTCATATTCTGGCAAAGAATCGAAATTTATCACCAAGCTATTCAACAATACTAATTTCAGAGTAGCACATAAGACACATAATATTATTGGCAAAATCTTGGCCTATAAGAACTCCACAACAATGGACAAATGCAGTAAATGTGGAATTTACCAGCTTTCTTGTCCTCATTGCAATAAAAATGTTTTCCACAAACTGGAATATTCTCCCCCCAAATATTTACTGACCATATTCAATCCTTTAGGAGTCACAACTCAAAGTCAGCATTTGCACTACGCCTAAATGACGTGCAGCACTCCTCTGAACCCACGCAGAACATCACCGATGTTTTACACATTCTTAAGAAATAAAATATTTTGAATACATTGGAAATGTTTTATATTTACTCAGAGAGTAAAATGATAAAAAGATTAAGGGTACATCCACATAGGGATTTAATAAAATTGTTACAGCATGAAAGCAAAAGTGATCTTCCCTGACCGTACTACGTGGTGTTAAAAGTTTTATTAGTACAGCAGCATGTCCAAGTATACAGAGCACGATATGAGAAATAAACTTCGTAAGTACCATGTGAATTTATCATGTTATATATTAACTACACTTGTTTATAAGCAACGCATTAGTTACTACAAATTTGTCTTCCCTTTTATCATTTTATACAGACTCTCGTATACTCGTAATTATAAATCTTGAACAATCCTAATTAAGAAGAACAGACACACAGAAAAATCAAAGTCCCAACGTCACTGCAATTCACACTTTGGAACAGAACTGACAAATTAAATTCGGCTATTCATGGCACGTTCTGGGGTAAACTTCACCTTCTGGTTGTTTTCTCAAGATCTACTCTCGCCCATGGACGTAGCTAAATAGTAAACACTACGCACCTTCTTAGTTTAAGTGCGTTTGCTTCATCTGCCCTCTATATTAGAGAAACATTAGCTTATTTTATATTTTTCATACTTTTCGATGTGGTTTCTCATCTGAGACATTCTACACATTTACGAAATTCACTATAAACAGGATGGTCTTACCTTATACGTTAGCATTTCTGGCACACAGTAAATCAAGCAGGTAATCGCGAAGGGAAGGACGCACATCACAAGTTTAAAGAAAGGGAATCACCGGCTGAAGGGAGAGTCTCAATTATTACAGGACATTAAGTAACTGTACAGAAAGTACCATCAATTAACTTAGGGGCCTTCAACTCATTTATAGTTTGCATATGAATGATATTGAGCTACTTGGGGCCAAAGTGTGAATTCGGAAAGACAAAACGCGTAACTCATGTAAAACATCCTCTGTTAGTTAATGCGTGCTATCAGAAGTTTGTTCACTGCTACGTCACAGAAAGTTTGGCTCGTTATATAAATGGCCCAGTGCCTCATTTCTTAACTTTAAACACTACAAGTTCACTTATTGATTTTATATTCTTTAGGAGGCAATATCTGTGACATAACGGGAAAAGAAAAACACGGTCAAGTTTCAGTGCTCTGATCTGTTGCAAGCAGTCGGTACCAACATGCAGCTGTCTCAGTTGAACATCGCTTTGGCATAACCAACACAACGGTTAATGTTTGGTTCCTGCAAATTGGAATGTTCGCAACATTGTGTTAATGATCATGTGTCGAAAATAAATTGATGTTGCCTCGCCTGTGCAGCCCTATTGCTTTAGACAATCAATCAGTGTCACGCGGTCTCCTGACAAAAATAGCGAACACTTAGGAGGAGCTCCACGGACATACAGTAAAATCTGCGATATGCGGTATTGGATTATCCGGATATATCTATTCACTGGCAAATAGACAAAGGGACCAATTATATTTCACTCTTGCATTAAACTGCAGCACCGGCCCCCATTCCGAGAATTCCACCATCTCAGGCGTAGTTCCCGTTACTCCGACTGGTGGTCACATACTCTTGTGTGGTACGTTCAGTTGCTTTATTGCCTTCGCCTGTTACACGGTGTCACAGTGCAGAGCCTGGAATATTTCATTTTTGTCATGGAAGGGGCTGGAAATAGCGGAAAAGAGTACTGTTAATGGATACAGGCAGAAATGTGTAAAAGAACTGAGTGTTGCGAAAAGCATACCAAGTTAATGAAAGAATGTCGTATCGGACCTTCGACCATCTACGATGTACCAAAGAAGAAAGACGAGCTGCTAAAATTCTCTTCCGCCACCGTCAAGGACAAGGCCATTTCCAAAGCCATGTTCTATGTTGAACCAAGTTGGAGCAGCCTGACGTAGTGCTGTGCGAGAGGTTTAAGAATGAACGCCCTGATGGCGCACCTAATTCCGGACCAATGCTAACAGAAAAGGCTGAAGCGTTGTATATAAAAATGCAACTTGCGGAGGAAAACTACGATTCCGGCAACTTTTTGGTCACGGATATGCGGGCATTGCAGATTTTAATGTAACATTGTGACCGGTTGGCATAGTCTTTACACACTTACTTCTAAATTAAAAAGATGATACAACTTCTCTCAAAAGGAACATATTTATGGCGATTAATGACGCAGCTATCTAACTAACTAACTAACATACTCCAAGGAGCACCGGCCTTTTTCAGAACCTAACGGTTTCTCAGCTAGTTCAGAAATTCCCAACATTTTATTGAACCCGGAGGTTAATTGCCACATTCACAAGAACCCGCAACCTGTTCCTATCCTGAGCCAGCTCAATCCAGTCCATGCCCCACATCCCACTTCTTGACGATCCATTTTAATATTAACATCCCATCTACGCCTGGGTCTCCCAACTGGTCCCCTTCACTCACGTCTCCTCACCAAAATCCTGTATGCACCGTTCTTTTCCCCCATACGTGCTACTTGCACCGGCCATCTGTTCCTTCTCGATTTGATTACCCCAATAATATTTACTGTCGAAATTATCAATAAAAAAGAATCGGATATTTTTGACCCACTTTCACAAAATTCGGATATCAGGGCAATATTTTCTCACAAGTCCCGACAATAAAATTTCACGAAAAATTGTCCAGGAAAAAATGCGCTGATACATTCGGTCAGACGGACGAACTTGAAGCGCATTGCCCTTTCTTTCGACTATGCAAGTGAGCAAACAGATCTCATGTGGCAGCAGAAGTGAAGATTTCGGTGCCACCTGAATCACTGGAGTGATGAAGCAGCGGTCTGTTTTGTCTTCAGACACTAGGACTCACTAAACATGTTTGCATCTGCCAATGCCATGAAATTTCGTCACCACTCGCGCCATCATCTACACTTCATGTAGATTATTCAGTGACCTCTCTGGAGAAATTTCTGAGCAGTATTTAGAAGTACTGGTCTCTTCATAAGTTTTCCTACATTTGCATTTCTGCTATTACCACTACAGCTAAAGGAAAAAGTGCACCCTGTGGCAACAATTAAATAGGCATTGGATCGTTTTGAACACCAGGGCATTACATCAGGTTGTAGGAATTAAATGATCTACCACGTGCCATTTGGAGACGAGGTATCAAACAGGCATATCAAATTGTGAAATTCATACACAAAGATAATTCTCCATACCAACCGTATACAATCAATATTTTGTTCACTCCTGTGTTTCAGAAAGTTTCGCCCCTTATACAAATTTCTGACTTTTACTTTCAGTGTGACAAACGACCGTCTGTTCCACTTCTTACTTTTAATTATGACAATTTCGGTCATCGATTTTAATGTTTTAGAAGGTAACGCATGCGGCGCAACAGACAAATGAACAGATCTGAGAATTCTGGACAGGCACGATATGGTTGAACTCTGGGCCACACTTCAACAAGAGACTAGGGTTCACAGTCAACAGATTCAGTACAGTAGATAAATAAGTAACGGTATTCCTGCTTCTTTAACAGCGAGTACCGGAGATTGCAGTAAGAGACTTTTCATGTTCTCCGTTAAGTCTTTACAAATAAACAAAATTCCTTAAAATCTCGTTAGGCTTATCTCATCAATCACAGCAAACACATATAAATTTGCATGATTTCCGGCTTCCGCCGAGGTGTAAATGAGATCAGCGGTCTTTTGCGACTTTAGGCAGCTTCATATTTTAGTTCCGTACTGACGTTTCGGTACAGCCTATCCTTCCCACATTCAGGGATCAAGCAGGCTAATACTGCGTGACCCTTGAAAATGGAACCGAAACGATATCCTGAAACGTCACTACCAAATTACGTTCTGACGCCGCGTAAAATCCCGCGGCAGAGGATATCTCTAATATAAACTACAAAAAACGTCTCGCGCTCTATTTCTCAACCAAAAATACGATTACATTTCCGTTCTAGAAAGGTTATTTAAGAACAAAAGCTTTCAGGGACACTTCACACTATGATCCCAACAACAAAATTAATTTTTCTTTCCTAAATGTTAAGATATTTAAAAAATATATTTTCAACGTATATATCTGTATTAAATACAGGTCAATAGGTGTACTGACGTCAGATTTAGATTCTCAGCACTCTTTAATAAAAGTCGAATAAAGTGTAAAACATTTAAAACCCGATAATTTGAAAGTTCGACTACTAAAAGTTAAAACACGTGGGCAATACAAAACTCTGACACTTCATATTCAGGTCCGTCCACTTTTTCCTTTCCCTTCACGAATCGCGGCCTTGTGCCTTTTAACACTGCCTTGCCTAGTGGATGTTTAAAGACGTGCAAAAGGCAGACGATTACTGTTTGTATTCAGCTCTGCCGTTGGCAAATCCTAAAGGGCGCACATCAAAGCTGGTAAAACATTCAACCGGATTACACAGTGTCGTCACCCGAGAAGTCCCATTTAATTCTTCCTGTCAACCTTCTTCTTCGCTCTTCCACACGACATCACAAACGCATTGCTCCCTCATTAACCCAGCTGTATTAAATCAAAACACAAACACTTGGGTTCCTTACTGTGTAATTTCTTTCAGTTACAGCTTTTATCCCTCAACTTGCTTTATACATAAGCATTTCGTGTTCTAACAAAGCTGTGGCACATCCGCAATGGAAACTTACAGCATTTCGCCTGCTACATTTTCCGCGTGTGTCCACTTATAATATATCGAGAACCGCTGCCGACGTTTGCTGTAACTTGTGCGCAAAATCGAATTGAATTCACATCGGATAAAAATAAGGAACGTTTTACGTGGATTTATTCTGGCACCTTGAGCGTCATACTATAAATGCTTATCGGAGGGAAGAATATTACAGTTACACAGTTCAGTTAAAATGTAACCAGCATTCAATATATAAGAAAATTAAAAAATAAACATCTGCGTTTTACTTAAATTTCCCCACTTTGTGAATTCATTAGTAGCACGAATTCATCAGTAGAACAGCGAAGTAGTTCCGTTCCTTCTACCAACTTTTACACAATATCATGCCGCAAAATTTGACCGTACAGTTATTAAACCAAATTATCAAGCAATTACCAAGTTAAGAATTCTGATGTACTAACTTTGATCTCCCATTAATAATGCAGCTTAACACAGTATTGATCACTGTCGGTCAGGGAAATCGCAAACGCCATTTGAAGCGCTCAGTTGCATGCGTAACGTTCCGACTTACAGTCGTGCTGAAGCAGCCGAACGTAACGGACGCGGACGGGGCACAAATTTCAAAGATATATTAAACTTCAAGTTACTTTAATCTCATCTAATTATCTCTATATGGAGAGCGAAAACACAAAAATCAAAAGCCTGAAAGAGAGTCGTTTTGCCTCAGTTATTTTCCTGCTCAGACTGGGGGGAATTCCGTTTCAGATGAAGACAATATCGACTACTTACGCAGTGTACATGAGAACAGCGACTGTCTGTGCTTGCACTACATATCTAGGGATGTTAGCTGATCTGTACGTACATATGGACGATTTGGGACACTCCATGGCGAACATGCGTGTACTGATTCCGCTAACGAATATTATGTGGATTTATATCTACTGCAGGTACGTAAGAACACTGGCAACCGCAACTGTAGCACACAAGTACTTGTTTATGAAACACAACATTACAGTTTCAGCAATGACATAAAACCGACACAAATGTGGTAGAGAAGTTACGACTCCAACAGAACGGTCTTTATTCCACACATTAACTAGGCCTACGTATTTCAGGCTAGGCAGTCTCTACGCTACAGCACTAACGAGTTTTACTGAGGGTACGAAGAACATACGGCCTGCATGGTGTTTACTTGGGGCTAGGGCTAGGCCACTCTGCAGAAACACGTCGGAGTACGAAAATATATTAGAGGCGGGACTTCAAATTTACCCCGAAACTGATCGCAGTTTATTCGCCTACACACTGAGACAAAATGGTCGAAAAATATCAAATATGAGGATCACACACGAAGTCTCGGTACCTCTGGCCAAATATTCAGTCAGGAAATATAAAGAAATGTTTAACATTTCGAATTTAATGTTCTTCACTAAACAGAACAGTTGCACAACACGTCTTTGAAAATTTATTTATTAAGAATTTCTATTTTTCATCATTTCACAGCAGGAAATCAAAGGCTTCGTCCCGTTCTTAGGCAATTTTTGCAAATTTAGTCTACTTTCTATAGTGATTTTGTTTGATTTTTTCAGACTCCGACAGCACAGTATTGAACGTGCAATGGACCTAACTGACAGCTTCACGTGGGAAGACCTGCCGACCACAGACCCCGACACCGGACACTTGACAGCGGCAGGATGGATCCCGCTTATTATGAAGTACATGAAGCGTGCAGCAATTGTGTTCTTGTCAATCCATTCCGTCCAATCTACACTCCGCATGGTGACAAATCACGAAACGATGTTAACTGCGTGGTATCCTTTCGACTGGACTGTTTCACCGTTCTACGATCTGGTTAACATCTCACAGGTAACAATTTCTCAACAGTAAATAACACAAAACTTTTCTTCGAAACTGATCTTATACTTTTCCTAATTTAACATTTTCACATACCTTACTTTCCTTCTTTCCTATTTTTCACGACAATTTCAGTTTGTCAAACATTATAGCGGTGAACGGTGGTAAAGTTATTAATACGAAATTCGAAACAGTTTGGTATGACGCGTTCGTGTCCAGGTCTGGACGCTATTCCTCAATTTTGAAGAAAGTAGGGAAACACAGAAACTGTCAGAACAGTCACTGTTAGGTCAGATCCCTCTCAATGCAAACCTACAGTGATACCGCAATACAGAGTGTTGGGGTAACCGCTCTGATAATAGCTCAGTAAAAGAGTGGAAAGATGATTATTGATGTTCATGGCAGATACATGTGACAGTAACAGGTCACGTGATATATCAAGATCCCGCGCCATACTGAAAATAACCCCGGACACAAAAAACCAATGAACTGACACATATTAACAGTAAATTCATAATTATTACCGAAATATTAACACCCTTGCAACTTCAATATCATTACACGCGTCGAACGTCACGTGATCCGTTAGCTAAAGTGCAAAAGAAGGCAACCAACTGACGACAGAAAGACACGCACAGACATAGCTTATTAAAGCGAAATAAGTTGTCGTTTTAGAAATAACACACCTTCACTACGGTTATTTCTACTGCATTCTTAAATTAATTTCGTACTACGTAGCATGCGTCTGAGAGATTAATTTACCTTCACAGCTTCGATTGTATCCTGCTTTCGTCTGGCGACCGGCCGCACAAAGCAGGAACCGGAACAGTACAAAAGCGGGTAAACATAAATTAGCAGTTATGATGATAAAATCACTTCACACGTAATAAAATACTCCGTTCCACATACTGTGGCATGTAACAGCAGATACACACATACTTATAATTTTAATGCAAACCGTCCCTTTAGGTATGTATATGTAAAAGCATAATTTACTCTTATCAGTACCGCAGTCACAAAAGCACATAAACTTGCGATACGTAACCAGGCTACCGGTTTCAGCTCCAACAGCCATCACCAGGCCTATGACACCAAATGTAATGTACAGGCTTCACAATGGTTCTTTACATTAGTACAGCCGCACATACACCCACATCTTACGGTCTGAATACACTTTTTATATTCTCATGTTTATACTTACGTGTTCTTATATATTACATCTCTCTTTTTTGTACATTTTAAAATATACACGTCTTAGGCAGCACACTTTTATACCGATATACACTTTATATACATCACTGTAAAGAAGAGGGAGTTTTTCCTCTTACGAAATGCGTGGAGTTTGATTTTCAGAGTCTTCTGTCATGGCCTTATGATGGATCTTTCAGCTAATAGAGGTAGCCTGATTAGGTATTGCAACTGTACGTGTTGGTTGTGACTGTACTACTGGTAAGCGCTAAATATACTTAGACACATTTATTCCTTACAAAAATCATTTAGCCCAACAGAAAAAAATCCAGAGTTCCTTTCAATCTTAATATTTCTACTGTTGTTTCTTTGCTTTATATTCACGGATTCAAATTTAGCTGCCTCATTTTCTTTGACGGACGATGTTAGTGTAATCATATTCTTGACAGTACTCAGATACTGACTTTTACTCAGGTATGTAGGAACTCTTTATTTTTACTGGATGGGTTGCCAGCACATCGCGAACCCCCGATAACCTGGAGCGCCAGTGGGTTACTGCTTCATCTGGCTTCTCAACTTCCACCCCTGCGGCATTGCAGGCCCTGTCATTAGCTACGTTACCGCCGGCACAGCTGTCAGGGTCATCTGAAGCAAGGACCTCAGAGTATTAAAAATGATAATTAACCTTTTAAAGCCTACCGGTAACTTTACATACGATCAGGTTTAACATTAAAAATTCTACGTGGTGCCCACATTGCGTTTATGTGTTTTGTACGGATCTCAGAACAAACAGCAACTTTAGCCTTATAAAACATTAAGAGACTGGTTTTTATAACTGAAGTGGAGAGTGTTTACAGCGCGGTACGCACTGAGTCCTTATATAAAACAGATACGCTTCGTCTTTAAAGGGTTAAAGTAATTAGAGAATAACGGGAGTAACACAAACTATGTTCCAAAAATTTTAAAATATGTCGAAATAATAAGGACACGTAGCACGCATGGAGAGTGACAGAGCCCAAAGTCAGTAATGACATGGTCACCAGCTGGAAGACGACGGCGAAGATAATCCAAATAAAGTGGTGAAAGAAAGTGGAAATGATGATGAGGCAGACGAGTTCAGCACCTAACGATGTAATAAACCGGCAACTACGGCAAAAAGCGACTGAGAATCAGTAACCGGTGGGCCACTGGAAAACAGACAGAATTACACAGATGGAAAGAATACCACAAAACTTCACAAAGTGATTCCACTTAAAATCCAGCACCTTCCAAATTCAATTCAAACACAACTTAATGCCGTTTTCTCCTTCTTCTGAGTTTTCGTGCCACAAACCTAATGCACATTTTGTAGCTTTTGAAATTCAGCACATTAAAGTCCTTTGTACATAGTGATTAGTTTATGCTGCATTCCTCAAGGGCCTCAATTACACATAAAACAGTTTTTTACTTTTTCACATTCTTGCAGTGCTTTACATCACTACTAATACTGGGAATAATCTACGGTTTCCTGTCTCTGTGTGCTGCTCTGATCGCCGTGGGCTGTGCTCAGTTCGAGAAGCTAAAGGCGGCCATATTGGATATCAGACAGGAACACATCACGCCTTACCACGGGCAGGAAGATGAACAGGTTCATACAGCTGCAGACTGTGACTTGCAAGCTAAGTTGTATGCGTGCATTCGACACCATCAGGACATAATGGTGTAAGTTCATAAGCAAATAATAATCACGGTTTCACTGCACATGGGGGAGAAATATTTATCATGTCGTTACCAAATCTCATTTCAGAAAGTGAAACAGAATCCATCGTGAACCAAGTCTCACTATAACTACTTCTTATATGGATAAGAAATACAGCCTAATGTCACACAATTAAAATCTAATGTAATGATGACCTGTACAAATGTCTTCCCCAGCAACCTCACTGCACGTGTTCTTCTTATGTACAGGTTCATGCAGCAACTGGAAGATGCGCTGAATGTCGCTCTCTGTGGCCACTTTCTCATTTTACTGGTCACAATGTGCTTCGCTGCTTTTTCTGCAGTTACGGTACAGTATAAGAACTGCTGCATGATGTACATTATAAGATAACCACTTCCGAAATGTGACGCCGTGTAGTTTGGCAGATATAATAAAAAGTTAGCACAATTATCACGGGAAATAGACAGTTGATTTTCTTAACAATCACTAAACTGGAAACTGCGTATCTCATTTAACAAACTTGAAAAACTTATTTCATCAACCATAGCTTATTTTGCAAAATACGTGTGTCTGCGTGTGTATCTCTTCTTCTTCGTCTTCTTCTGCTTCTTCTTCTTCTTCTTCTTCTTCTCCTTCTTCGTCTTCTTCTTGTTCTGCTTCTTCTTCTTCTTCTTCTTCTTAAGGGCCCGACAGCAGATGCCCCGGATGCACTTCAGCCTTACGTTTATTGTGCAACCTTAAACAAACCTTTCAGCACAGGTTCAATAACCCCGTGCCTGTTGTATAGAGGCAAAGTTCCCTTACTGAAGCTGTGCTTATGTCTTCTGGTCCAGCAAACAGCTTCCCAAAAACATTATAGCCCTGAGGAGCTATCGTCTCGCCGCAGCAAATACTATGCTGCACTGTTTCAGCCTCCATCCTGCAGAATCTGCAGGTTGGATCTCCATCAAACAGGCCCACAATATGCAGGTGTCTCCTCACAGGAGCACGACCCGTGAGGACCGCCACTGCCGTTTTTAGTTGATACCTGCTTCATTTGAGCAGGTCATCAGCTCTTCTCTTACATGGTCTTCCTATGAAAAGTTTGCCATGTCTATGACCTGGCAAATCTCTCCAGGCATTCTAATGCTGATGCTCAGGCCAGTTCTCAACTGCTTCTCATGCTGAAGACCTAGGTATTCCAACAGCCGGCTCTGGACCAAGTAACAGCAGAGCTGACGCTTGTCTAGCAAGCTTAACAGCCTTCTCACTGTCAAGAATGCCACAGTGCCCTGGCAACCAATTGAGAGTAACCTCATTCAGGCTAGCCAGTGCAGAGGGCATCCAGGCATTCTGCAACCAGTTCCGAAGTCACTTTCGGGCTACTAAGCGCAGCCTGGCTCTCAGAAAAAATAAGAATCCGCTTATGTTTATAGGGCCTTCTTATATTTTCACATGCACATTGAAGAATGGCATATATTTCAGTTTGAAAAACCGTGGCAAATTTACCTAAAGGGAAGCTAAAGCTTCTATTTGGTCTTATGTCAAAAGTACCAGACCCTGTAGCTGAGTCAGCCCTGGAACCGTCAGGGAACCAGATCAGAGCATCCTCAGGGAACACTGGGTCTGCGTTTCTCCAATAATCCTGGTCTATAATGACACTGAAAATTTTGGAGTGATAATAAATTGGAATGGTGTAGTCCGACCACATATCCAATATAGGGTCACCCACATTTTTTTCCAAATAGATAGCAACCTTGATACTGTTTTACGAACAGTTGGTTGCTTAAGTATCTGCAGCCTATAGAGTGCCATCCTCGCCTCCGCCATGATCATCAGATCAAGCGGAGTCAGATTCAAAAGCACCTCCACTGCTGCAGTAGGGGTCGATTCCATAGCCCCCGTGATAGCTAGACAGGCCATTCTTTGCATCCTACCTAGTTGAACTTTAATGGGTTTTGCATGTCCTTGGACCACAAAACCAAGGCAGCATAGAGTATGGATGGTCTAATGAGAGTCAATTCACCACATTAGGTTTAAGACCCCATTTTTTACCACACATGCGGCTAACTACCGCAAAGGTGGTTTGTGCTTTTCTGGTTATTTTCTGCAAATGTTGGTTCCAGGTAAGTCTTGAGTCTAAAATCACCCCAAAATACTTGACCTCTCCCAGCATTTTGAGTTCCTTACCGTGATGTATAAGAGCTCCTAAGTCCTCTATTTTCCTTCTATTGGTAAATGGGACTATGGCTGTTTTGTGAGGGCTAATGTTTAGACCCTCTTTAACAGCCCATTTAACCACCACATTCAGGGCATCTTGCATAAGCTCCCTGACGGTGCGTGCAAATTTACCTTGGACTATGATAACAATGTCGTCAGCATATCCAAATGTACTAAAGCCTACGTCATTTGTGGTAACCAAAAGGCTAACAACGACTACTACCATAAGAGGGCAGACAAGAATCCACTCTGTGGACGTCCTCCTGCGACTTCAGCAGTCAAGCTGCTGCCCATAAGGGAAGTGTGTACGAGTTTGCATTCAAGCATGAACCCGATCTCCCTACAACAGGTTTCCTCAAGTCCACACAATCATACAGCAGTAGTTACTGCAAAAAAAAGATGTGTTGTCGAATGCCCCCTCAATATCCAGGAAGGCACCCAACGCAATCTCTTTATGATACAAGGACTTTTCCAGTCTATGAACAACCTGGAAGAGTGCTGTTTCTGTAGACATACCTGCCCTGTATGCAAACTGGTTCTGGTGAAGTGCTTTTTCAACCAGGACACCTCCCCCAATATATCAATCAAGTAGTTTCTCAAGTGTCCTGAGCATAAATGACATGAGACTGATGGGTTTCAGGGACTTCTTCTGGGACAGAGGTTTCCCAGGTTTAGGTATAAATACCACCCTGATGTGCCTCCAGCTCATAGGAATATAACCTAAGGCCAGACTGGCTCTTAGTAACATCATAAGTTTTTCCGCAAGCAGTTCCAAACCCTGCTGTTGCATGATGGGCATTGTTCATCAATGCCTCGGGATTTATAAGGTTGAAATGAGAAAACAGCCCATTTCAATTTGTCACAACTTATGACCCTTCTGGAAACCACCCAGTCTTCTTCCATTTTGGAGACTTCAGTTCAAGACCGTCCCAGCCTCCAGAAGGTTACAAGCTTGTTTTTGAACCAGGGAAGTGGACCCGGAGTAACTCCTCGAGGGTCTTCTTCTTCTTCTTCTTCTTCTTCTCCTTCTTCTTCTTCTTCTTCTTCTCCTTCTTCTTCTTCTTCTTCTTCTTCTTCTTCTTCTTCTCTGTTTTGGTATATTCCCTGTTTTCAAGCTGGAGAGAACTAAACTGCACCCTGCCCATCCTTTGAAAGAATCCTCTGGATTCTGGCACACTGTGGAGCCTTTTCAGTCTCCTCACAGTGTCCTCTCCACGATTTTCCCTTGGCCTGTGTGAATGCCTTATTATAATCAGTTAAGGTTCTTTTGTAGTCAGTCCAATTCTCTGACTCCTTTGCAGCATTAAATAACCTGTGAACTTTCCTCCTTCTCTCCGCAAGGTCTTGATTCCACCAGGACGTATTCCTGTTGTTCCAACTCACGGTAGAAGGACATTTTTCATTATATGCAAATCAATTGCATCCTGAAACTGCCTTGCAGCAGTTTCTAGATCTATAAAGTTAGTAGTCCTATCTTTCGTGTCACGCAGACAATGCAACAGGTCAGTTCTAAAACACTGCCAGTCGGTCCTGTGTGGATTGCGATGGAATTTAACTAAATGGTCAGTACCTGTAACAGTAAATCAGATGCATCTGTGGTCTGAACAGTTTCCTTCCTCAGTTATATGCCAGTTTTTGATAAAATTTCCAGCATAAAGAGTGGCAATTGTGATATCAATAACTTCCCGCCTATTAGATGTAACGAAGGTAGGTCTGTTACCTTTATTCATTATGTCCAATCCATTAGCCGTAATGTAATTAAACAGGGACGCACCTCTGTTATTAATATTCGTACTTTCCCAGGAGGTTGATGCGCATTTGCATCACAGCGATGACCAGGTGAGTTCCTTCAGCCCTACATCCCGTCACCAGGCTCTCCAACTCCCAGGGAGGTGGGAGTTCAACATCATCATATGGAAGGTCAGCCGAACCTTGGGCCCCCGCCACACGATGTTTTGAGTTTTACTGCCGTGAGGTCCCTGGAACAGTGATGCATCAACGGCAGTATCCGGAAGTCTTCCTTGACTAAAATAAGGTTCTAGGATTCTGATTGGATCTACTATAAATTAGTTCTTCACCCACCTCCTTTACACCTTTAATTTCACCCATATAGGTCAAAGATTCCTGTATGACAGCAACACCGCAATTCCTCATGGCGACAAAGAGGGCAGCCGAGGCCGCCCTACTGTGATGGAGGTTTACTTGCAGTACTCTCAGACTCTGGATTTTCTTTTCATCCTTCAGGGTCCAGAAGATAACTCTCCCCATTCCCCAGAAGGCCTTGAAGTTAGAACGAGTCAGGGCTTTAAAAGAGTCAGGGTCAATAGAGAAGGCCATCATTTGTTCCTTCTCACTGACCTTACAACTCATAACTGACCAGTCTGTCATTTTTAGCTCAGGATTTTGAATCCCGAGACGTTTAATGACAGTAGTAACCTTCGAAGTGTCAGGAATGCGAACAAGCACCCTGGGCCTCTTTGGGAGGAATTTGGATTCGACTACAGTCAGCTCCGTACCCTCCCACAACTCCCCAAGTCCACTGATTGTCCACAATAACCAGACCTTAGAAGGTTCGTTTGCACAGGTAATCCAGAATACCCCATGTGTAAACTTGGAATACAAAAACTGTGTAGGCGTTCCCCTAAAGGGTTCGCATCCACCGCAGACAAAAGTTTTACCTGAATCAGGTCAACTTGAGACTGATCCAGTCTGACATCAGGATGGCGTCTGTGAATAACCACCATCCTGATGCCAGCAACAGCATCCTTGTACGACCCAGTCTGCATTTCAGTGTTCCTGGGTTCTTTGGTTGCTGTGTTTCCCAAGATGGTGGGCTCGAGTCGAGGTGCGGTCTTTTTACACCCCCACTGTTCTCCACCGCACCCTTCTCCTGAGACGAAGGAGTCTTTCTGAGAGGCTTCTTTTCTGTCCAAGTTCCCTCCATCTTCCTTTCTCTAGTGAGCTTTTTCCGTTGCGCTCCAGAGTCTCTTGGTTTCCACTCCGATCGTTGAGATACCTGCAGCCAATCTCTCCCCATCTGAAGAAGCAACGGAAGACTTTATGTCTACAACCTCCACATGGGGTTCTTGTAATAAGTCTGCAGGGACAGCTGCTCCTTGTTTAGGTTCAGAAATATTCGTGTCCATTTTTTTCCAATGAGTACAGGAGAAATAACAGTAAACACTGGCAGAGCTCTCTGTACCAGTGCAAGGCTACATATCATGGGATGTCGCCTGGTTACCCAGGGGCTCCGTTAAGAACACATTACTCATGTGTCATTCACCCCTACAACACGGATTAAGGCAAGCCACACATAAAACCTTAGGTTTGGGGAGTTGGCCCACGGTCTCCTATTTAATTCAGAGACCCACCTGCACACAAGGACAGGTTCCCGGCCATCCGCCACCTGCCGACGTGGCCGGTAGCCACTCAGACTCCGAGGTGTGTATGTGTTATTGATAATGTGTGAAAATCATTATTTCATGAAGTACGCATACAATTAGACATTGTCACTAATCATTCCTCAAATAACCAAACTGGTCCTTTAAATTTTCGAATGACGGATCATTCAGAACCTTAGCCAGTTATTTTACATAATAACGACCGTGATCCTACTTTGGTGTCGAATAAAGTTACTTTCGAAAGCTCAGGTACTTACTTCCTTCAATAACTGCGCGGCTTCAGTTAAAATACCAAACGAGGATTTAACGGGTAGAAAATTTAGGTATTTACATCATAGAAAAATGTCCCGATTTTGGTTAAGTTAACGAATCACACGACATACATTCTTCTCCTCCTTTTCCTCCTCCTCCTGCTCCTCCACCTCCTCTTACTCTTTAATTGGCATACGATTCTTAGAGTTTAACCTGTGCCTCTTCTGGAATGATAATCCATGCACACCTGTCTTCACGGTTCTCCCTTCATCTCTTGACACCCACCGATTTCAAAGTATTCTCAATACAGTATATCCCCTTAATTTTGGTCTTCCTACATTCCTTCACGGGACCAACTACAGCCTATTATACTCCATTCCACACTTTATCCGGTTAATTCACACTTCTTTGATTGATGTATAAAAAGTGTGTGATCTGGCAAGAGTTACAGAATGGCACGAGGAAATGTTCCACGCTTTGTTTGGGGTCAAGTGTTTACTGTAAGCAGTGAGCAGCTGGCAGGAAGCACTGATCGCACTCACTGGAGAATTCGATTTGGAAGCGGCTATGGACCTGTCGAAAGACGAACTTCGCAATTAATTAAGAATCTGAAGTGCTGAACGCATCGTCATTCTGTATCTAGAAGGGATCCGTGTGGATATTCTATAAAACAACAGGTCATATTCTTAATAACACATCATTCTAACCTTTACCGGGGGCAGGTATTTTTCTGTATCCAATAAATAGATTTTCTGTGAAGTACCTACATGAGTTACCCATACCTTCCTCTCAATTCGGCACTCTAGCTAAAATACCACTCTAATAAACGAGATAAATCTGTCCTTACACAGGCCTGGACAGTCCCTAGGGGTCCAAGAGTTTGAGGCTCCCAGAATTTCTACAAAATGACACATGAAACTCGCAAGGTTGTCAGCATTACGCACCGGCTGCCTTTAACGCCATGAGACATTCCCGGTGCTGATTTCTGTTAGAGGCTGAATCGGCCCGGGAGCCATAATGCGGCTGTAAGGATTAAGTCAATAAAAAACGCAGTAACACATCGGCGGTCAAACCGTGTCCGTCCGCCTTGGACGGCAGTACATCAACCAACTGCGCAAACGCGTAGCCAGGTAATCTATGAAACACCTAGGTATTCCGACTGTTAAACAATTAAACACTTTGCGGTAACACAAACACACACACAAATATACGTACACACAAACAGCATAAGCCAAATACATATCAATTTTTATGCCACAAACCAAATCTTATACGGTAATTCGGTCTGTGAAAGGACCTGCCAAACGCCATACTGTGTTCAGGTGGCAGTCAGGCTACGTGCGCTTTTAGCCTGCTGTAGCCGGCCCCAACGTATAGGATGTGCAAGGTGAGGCTTGTCACATTTCACACACACACACACACACACACACACACACACACACACACACACACATCAGTCAAAGCGTTCCTACACGCACGATAGCAGTACCTGTTCCTAAATCACGCCGGACAACAACAGTCCTACAGCACAGTCCGGTGCTCTACGTCACACAGCTTTGTTACTCTGTTACGGGAGACCGGGTGCAGCATAATGATTTCAAATTTGGGGATCTTCCTATCCTTTCGTTTTGTCATTATAGTCCATTAAACACTCATGCCCAATATTCACTCAATTTAATCAACTCAAAAATATTAAATGTCATTCTTTCAAGTTAAATGTATATTGAAATTTCTGTTTCTAGATGAGCCACAAAACTGCATTCTTATTTAAAATTACACACTACTAATAGGTAGCTGCTCGCATTACGAAAGCTGTTTGATAAACAGTCCATCACTAGTCTCAGAGTTCAGTACATCTAAATCCACGAAATTTGTAATAGCCTGCAGTACATATAGACAAATTTTATGTAAGGAATCAGGGAGTCACTTCTTACATTTCCCAGGAACTTCTCGTTGAAGCACGACTTCAAGCAAAGGGGCAGGGAAGCACAATTGACAGATCTTCAGTTACTCTGCTCAGTTCAACGCAGCAAACTTGCAACAGTCGCGTGCACTATAATAATTAAAAAAACATGAACAATAAAATAACCTATATATTAGACTTATTTTTAATATTTTAAACACGCTTGGTTGTTTGTGTAAAATATTTTATTGTTTCCTTCTCCTTATTCTAATGAAAAATGTCTGTTCCAGAACTGGGGAGATTTTGCGGGTCTGAGTCAATCAGTTTTAGTTTACGTAACGTACGCTAGTGACGTGCTCCTTATCTGCTGGTGTGGAGATCAGCTGACACAATACGTAAGAAAAATTGGATTACTTTAGCAGTTGTACCCACGCACATTAGTCGCACGTAGGTGCAATCAAATATTTACTCAAAAAAACTTTATTTATATTTCTGAAACACTGAAGCACTTCCCGAAATACCACGTGCGACGCTATTAGGCTGTAACATTTTATACGCTGTCAATGCCCTACGATTACGGCAACAGCGACGTTGTCAAATGCACACGTTCGGGTTAATGCCGCATATAGCTGGCCATGTCAAATAAAATGTTTAAATTGACAGTACTGCAGCCATTGGATATCAACAAAAGCTAACACTCGTATACTTTATTTAATTTTCTTGGCCATCCGTGGAGGAAGCAATGTAAATATGCACTTTTAGACGTACTGTAAAATTTTTTAACAATAAACTAATGAAAGTCTAGGTGTTTACCATCAGTTCCGAAGCTTCTCCAAACTCTACCTTGGAAATATACATTTCGTAGTTCTGCAGATCATGACTTCTTGATTCTCAAGCCGTTACGTACATAACGTGGAGGAACCTCAAAATAATTCCTCATAGATTAATTTGAGAGGTCAGGACTTTTCTCTACTCCCAGATCTTCGACAGTGAGTCTTTTCTCTTTGCCAAAAATATAAACCTGGTTTAAATATTCCATGATATACTAAACGCTAATCTGCTTCGCAATTTCACCGCTATACACTTACTTATTTTTACTAGGGTTCAAAAATCTTTCCGTCAGAAAGAGAAAACACCACTTTAAACATTTCATAACCCAATAAGCAAAGTCACATACAATATAAAAATATTTTTTTATTTTTTTAATAACTGAAACCATATTTTGACTAGGGTCGTATGCGACTTTTTGGTCAGAAATAGGGATCATGATTGTAATATGGATGCCAGTCATTTTGGTATTATTCTCAATTTTTCTTTCTCTAATTTCAATGACAGCAATGCTGATTTTACTCCTCAGTATCCTTCGAAGCTGTGTATGAAGGTCTGGTATATCTGCAGGCCCCCAACATATACGTTTTCAATTCTTCTGCGAAAGAAACTAAAGACGCAAAACAAAGGTTCCACCAGGTAGATCATCCTTCGTTAACGTGACACTACCCAGAATGATGCTGACGTAAATCCTTTAAACAATACATTCCACAGCTTCAAAACTAAAGCAATGGCGTGGAAATTTGTTCCAGCACACCCAAAAAAGGGATGATAAACGGAATGCTGCTTTGTGAAAGTGTCAAGAGCATTTCTCTCTACTGCTGTGTTTTGAAACATACCAAGTTTTCAAAGCTTTTAAAAGAATATCTGGAAGCCTTAACTTAGGCGATGTAAAAACTTATGTGCGTGAAATTTGGTACTTCATGTTCTCATAAAAACAAATCAAGCAGTATAACTAGAAACATAAGACTTGAACGCCCATAATTATAAACAAGTGTGCGGTTATCAATTAAAATACTAACAAGTATTCTTTTGCTTCATAAAGCTAAGGAAAAATAAAATATTATTTTAAAACCTTAAGCAGAAAGCGACCCCCATAATTGGAATAATTCCAAAATTTCATGAAAATGACATGGCCTGATCACTTGAAATCATCATCGACACAATAATGATGTTCCAAAACGCGGTGTGACAGATCACCTTCATATGATCCGATGACTCGACGTTAGTTCAAGAAATTAATGCCCTGGATAAACATTTTAGATCGCAAATATCCGGCAGTACTCCCCGTTAACCAGGCACCTCCTATCGTGAATGTACTGCAGCAACGCTAAATTGCTCTTAGAATGTTCACTCTGAATCTTTCAGGCGGAGAGTGTCAGAGACGCGGCGTGGGGTTGCGACTGGGTGGGAATTCCTATCCCATTCCAACGATGTCTGATGTTCATCATCGCTACAGCTAACAAGCAGTTCCAACTGACAGCGGGAAAATTTGTCCCGGTGTCAAATGTGACCATGATGAATGTAAGAATGTATGCATATATATATATATATGTTTCACGGTATGCATGAAAAGGAGGCTGGATGTGCCGCAGGGTCGGACAGCACGCTTTAGAGAACAGAAAATTATGTGTAGGTGTCGATAACCCACCTATAATGCCTCCTGTACACGCCCTGCAGACTAGTTGCTACACCGACTGACTACACCAGATCACATAATTACGACTACGTACGTACATTAAAAATAGGCCCAGCACTATTTACAAAGGCCAATTCCTGTACAAATAAAATAACTTGCTTCAATGGGAAATTTTACAAAGCATTTTCATACATTAGTGTAGATCCGTGTGCTTGTGCGCTTCGTTTGTGGCTTTGCACAATTCAAGTTGATATCCCGTTTATTGCTACACACGTTCTCGCATTTCCAGATAAATATAGGAAAAATTTCCTACTTTTTTCATTTAAATATCGCGGTGTTTCTGGCATTCACAAGACATAAGGTTGATCACTCACACAGGACGAACACGACAATCCCACTGGGTTCGACATGGCGAAGCAAGTACCACGTCATTTGTCTGTCGTGGAAGAGAAACAAAGAAGCAAACACGACTTTCGAATGTTTCGACATCTCCGACCAAACCGTAATTTACATTTTTTTACGTATGGGCCGGTCGCTATATATCGTGTGCAAGCCACTTGCAGAAAGCCTATGCGTATTACGACTACGTACAACATCACACCACCTGTTCCACGGCTATGACATAATTGCTCCGCAGCTCAGCACTGTTGAATACACTGTGACCAGTTGTTTCGTGTAAGAGCAGCTACAAACACTGACCGGCAATTACTATGTCCAGGAGGGGTGATTCAAACCTCCCATTGTCGGCCAAGTGGTAGAAGGCTTAGACTTTCTTCTCTTCACTTGTGCAATAGCCCTTAGTGGGGCCTGGGCCTCCTCATTGTTGAGGCTACGCGATCACAATCAGACACACCACACTCAGTAGGACTCCTCTGGACAAGTGATCAGTCCGTCGCAGAGACCTCTACCTGACAACACACAAACACTCAAAACACACAAACATCCATGCCCCCGGAGGAATTCGAACCCACGACCCCAGCAAGCTCTCGACTCAAGTCCCATGCAGTATACCGCGCGGCCACTGGGATCAGGGGCTTAGACATTAGTCACACTAATAACAGAGACCTAATACCTTGCCTATAATCAGCCACCACTCTTATGCATCCAGCTAACTTCCCTAAAGCACAGAATTCTACCTACATATCCTAACGTCCAGACAACGCTCAAATCAATCTTAGGGTCTCGGTAGTGAGAGGTACGACAAGGAAACGTCTGGCGACATAAATCGACACCAGAATTAATGCACAAAAGTGTATAATATTCATACATCCTGTAACAAAATAAGATATTTGAATAATACTTCACATTAAATGTTAACTTCACAGTTCCTACAGACAGAGCTTTAACAGTTTACCTGCAATCTCACTCAAATCTGCCCAGCCATCCTCACTCTAACTGACATCCCTCGCCTCTCCGACCACACGTATTTCTCTCGCAACGAAGTGTACACAATGAAGCGTCAGCAGCATGAATAATTGTAACAATAGTGCACTTACGAATTTCAGTACAGTCGCGTTAAATTCTACTAGTATCTTCGGGGAAGAGTCAAAACTTCACCTTCAGCTCAATCCATTATAAGGTTCCTATTGCTGTCTACTACGACCAACTTCAGTGTTTCCTGTGCCACAGTTTGCTTAAAAAATTTAACTGCTTTAAAAGCAACTTTTAGGACAAAATACACAGGGCATATTTCTATAAAACCTCCACTGTCAAACACCAACTGCAGAATAGTCACCGGTTTTGTGTAATTGAATACGAATACAGAAAACCTTTTCGCGAATGAGCTGCAAATTTACTGCCATGCCAGAATTTCTACAGCATTGCTCATATTTGCAGGTCTAAGGATTAGCTACATGATTTCTCTCGCAAACTGCAAAAGGTTTTCTCCAAGCTCCATCCACTCTTGCACGTCTGATTTACATACGCAAGCAGCATGAAAGTGTTTTAAATTGTGCGCCCAACAAACACAACCCACATGGGTGTGGGCAGCACAAATAACTTATTAACTACAAACGTGCAGTCCAGCGTCCCACCAATGCAAATATATGGATATTTTAACAGTAACACAGAAGGGGTTGGGAGGTGCTTACGACATATTGACACTCCAATACATGAGAGAGAGCTATCTGGGTAAAACCGTCTTTGCTCTGAGATACACGCGTCTCGTACCTCAGGGGCAGGTAGGCCACATGTCTGGGACGCTGTCTGTATGCGGCTCCCTTTCTGGCGAACAAATCCTTCAAAACGCTGAGAACTATTATGTTCATTCTCTATATATTTCGTAGAGAAAAAAACTTGCTTTCATCCCACAAAATTGCAATTTTAAGCATATATGTGTTCCGTCAAAGCTCTGTTACCACACAACATTTCAGATCCTACATTATGTGACGGTAGTGTACATCCCACTTAGGCGGCCATTCTCCTTCTAACCACGTACTGCTCCAATTACTATTAAGCTGTTCAGCATTATCAGTTTAACTATTAATGGTTTGCACAGCAATTGAACATTATGAAGCTGAGACAATATTGAGCGTGCTGAACAGATATCCTTGCATTTTCATTAACACGCTGACTTCCTACACACATAAAGACGCACACGTCTCTAACGAAGTGTTTGTCTGTCGCAGATAATGCAAGAATCCTTCTCTTTCTTCATGTTTCTGCTTCAAGTGAAGGACAAGAACGGGGAGACAAAACAGGGATAATGAAGAATAGAAGAATCACCAAATTTTAAACTCACTGATGTCTATGAACCACTTTTCGTGTATTCTTAAAGAACATCTGCATAGTAAGCTTAGATAATTATTAATCATGAACAAATTAAGAGTTTAATATTTCCGCCACATAATACTCGATGTCTGAATATCACACCAAAACTCAACTGCACATTTAATTTACTGTCTACACTTGCCAAAAGCGCTACAAGCCGTAAGGTCGAGGGCTCGATTCCCGATGGTAACATAATCCTTCCGGCCCCACTATGGCTCTGGGTCGACTCAGAGCCTATTAGAAGTGTACCAGAAAAATTTTCTGGGGAGTAAAGCCCGCCGGTGCGTAGGACCGACAATCTTACTGCCGCCATGTGCCGACTGTCTTGAAATCTGGGAGTCCCAAACTCCTGTAAACATAACGGCCTGTACAAGCCTGTACAGGGATTGCTTTACGTTTTGTCAAATAAAAAGGCAAACGTTGGAGAAAATTTAATATATATTTGAGTACACGTTTCTATGTAAATCTACCCTAAATGTCAATATAAAAATTGTAGAAGACGTCTGCACAAAAAAATATTAGATGCTAATTTTCCTACCTTAATCTACCCAAAACATCTTATTTTAAAGACGTGACTACCGATACATGTTACATCCCTCCTTCATTTATTAGAAGCATTGTGAAGTAATAGACTTTCTAATAAATATGACAACAGACAACGCCAAATATTCAGGCTTTCCAAACGGAAATCTTAAAAAGGTCTTAATTTTTTATGCATAGAAAGTACTCAGATGAAAAGTTAAGTATGACTCCTGCTTCAGCCTGTAAATACATCATTGTATACATCAGCCTTGTATATATCAAAAGCTTCATTATTCCACCCAGTTTCATCAACATTGGACAAATATCAGCCAAGTCACGATTGACACAGGCACTGAGCATGCGCATTGTAGTCAGTATTATCGGCTTTCATATCAGACTACTTTCATTCAATTTCGAGACATGTGCCTGAAAACAGGGAGTACACATCATGTTTTTGAATGACGGAAAATTATAATATTTCCACATTTTACAAAAGCAACAGAAAGAAATTACGCTAGTATGAAATAAAATGCTTTTCATACTCAACAAGATAACGGTAACGTCACAGTACAGACATCTGATAATACTGGTCTATAATAGAACATACAGTGTTTTTCACATACATTGTATGACCTGATGGATAATTCAATATACCATACACTTACAAACAACAAAATGTACTCCTAGTAAAATACGGAGGGCAAATAGGGGAGAATTACGACAAAAATAAATGGAATTCCAAATGTAATGACAAGAAACAAATACAACAGAAGAAACATTAATTTATGGTATATTCAGGGAAACACTGTGTCAATATTCATCCCCAAATATGACAACCCCTCTGTAGGCTACCTGCTTACAGCTAATTACTCGAAATCTTCCACCCAAAAGGAAGAGCAAAAGGACCAATAAAGCCACAGACATCTGAAAGCTTGCTGCGATCTGATACCAAATAAAAAGCACGCAGCCATTAATTTTATGCAGATCTTGTCTCTACGTACAAACAACTTCCGTATATGGTAAGTTTCAAGTCGAATAATTGTAACATTAAATCCGTACCATACTGTTATTATTGACAGGTTTGATCAGATTCCTGACACAGTAATTCTGCCTCAAACTGTTACGGCCTGCTACCAACGCCTTTCGTTCCAGAAGTATATATCTTACATGAATGACCGTAACTGAGGGAAACATCCAGCAATTTAAATTAAATGCGTTATACCATGACACAGAAGTATCTAGTTTAACATATATTCAAAACATGTAGTTTATCAGTCACTAATCGGGTGACAATACAAAATATTCCACAAATTCATGAAACTCGGAACAATTCACATATTTCAGACAACAGGGAATTGGAAGAGAATGTACACCGCACTCCGACAAATCAGTAACTTCTAGTATGACTTTTGAACTGACAAATTTCCGAATGCACGTGTAGACAGTTACCGCTACATCGCCTACTCGGTGACAGGGCTTGAAGTTAAACAAGATTACACTTGTGCGTAATAGTAAAGGCTACGGGTACTAGGGGGAGGCGTGAAGGTAAAGTTCCACGTCTTCTGGACATCAACTGTAGGGGTAGGGACGTAGTCATTACAACGCATCCCGAGAACACACAACTGGAATACACTAGTCAAGAGAAATATAGTGCTACTGAGGATATGTTATTATATTTACAAAAGTTTAAAATCCACATGTCCTTGCCATGGATCAAGCCCAAAATGTCCATGCTAAAACACACTGTTCGCTTTTCTTAACGGAATAACTACACGATATGTCTCTACTTCTAAAACGTAGTAAATTTTCTACAACTGAGCACATTTAACCACATCCAGTATTTCCCTGCATCTTGGAATGTGAAATAAATAAAATAAAATGTAAATCATCTCACTGTCTGATGCTTGTTGATCCCCCTGTCACTTCGTGTCTTTCAATAAAACTACCGAAAATGCTAACTTTTGCATTTTCCTTTCCTCCAAAGAATGCAATATGTTTTCTTCCAAAATTCATATTTCTGTTCCAAACAGAGGAATGCCTATACATTCCTATTCTACCGACATTTGTAGAGCACGAAGAAATTTTATACAATCGACTGTATATTACCGCATTTGGATTTCAACTACACGTTTGATTCTACGTGCTTCAAAACAGTAAAGCTTTCTAATCCAATTTCTAACAACGTTTGCATATCGGATAACTCATGATTCACAAACACGTCGAATTCGAATTTGGAGCTCGTTGGTGTGCGGGGGGGGGGGGGGAGGAGTTATACACACTCCACAGCATATCATACCAAACGGAATAAAATGTAATTAGAACCGCTGATACATGTTCAGATTTACATTGATTATTTGTTTTACGTGTGGAGAAACGGCAATGTGGGACTCAGATATTTTAAGTGGCGAAGTTCACTCTTCTAACAACATTATCACCACTAATTTCATGCAGGCTGTCATTATGAAATTGTAGGTTTCAAAATGTCTTCACTCATAATATTGCACTGCAATCTGATAACAGAATTTTCGTAATGAACCCAGGAAAGACATCAAATACTTCTTCCAACTGCTCACACAAGCTGCGACCTGAGTAAAACTTTTATCCTGTGGGTTACTGTATGCTGCTACTGTGAAATCACAACAACAGTAAACACATTAACGTCAGTCTTTATTCTCGTAGATATGTACAGGTTATTGTTATGTACAGTTGTCCGTGTCGGACGTATTTACAAGTGCTTCTCCTTTGCTATTGTGGCGGCTAAGGGCCGCGTTAGTGAGGTCCGACAAAGTTACTCCTGTGAAGAAACGGACTCACTGAAGCAGTGCAGTGAGAGTGAGTTCTGTACAGTGTCAGCCGGTTGCGCGGAGCAGGCTGCGCGGTGGAGAGCCTGGGACAGCTCTGTGGTGCCGAGCAGCGTGTGCTGGTAGACACTGCGGCGCGTTCCGCAGGGTGCGAGCTGTAGATGCTGCTAACGGGCCGAGTGGCGGATGATGCTCGGGAGCCGATCGTGGAGGCTCGTAGCACGTTGAGTCTTGATATTGAACGCTGGATCCGGAATACTGGAATGCACAACTTTTGGCTGGAAATGTAGCCTTTTATACCTGGCCGTCGCTGGGCTGCCCGTCTGGGATTGGCTGGCGTGAAGAGCTTGTTGCAGTGGTGGGGAGACCGACTACCGCTGTACTGCGCGGAAAGGGCCGTTTTGCATTTGTGGGGATGTTCCCACAATCCTCAGTTCAGATATGCGCCTTCAGAACAATAATATCACACCACCCAACTCTGAACATTCCATGTGGCATCTTATCAATAACAAATAAGAGACCACATTACAGTAGTATGAATTCCCTTCACTCTTGTGTCATCAGGTCTGGAAACGAGAAATTCATGTTAATAAAGTCTTATTAAAACTAACGTTCTTGTCTTTTTATGCGAAAGGGTACAGAGAACAAATTCATACATGGCTTTGATGGAAAGATATGAAGGCAGGAGGCAGCCGGGTAACCCACGAGAAGAAGAGGACATGGATTAATTAAAATCGGTGTTACAGAAATAAGGTCCTAGGCTGTGGACTGGATTCGTCTGGACTTTGTGAAAACGATAATAATCATTCGGGTTACACCTAACGTGGAGGCCTTCTTTTCTACATGAAGACTACTAGTTTCTCAAGAAGGAATCTACTCGGTGGACGCAGTTAGATAAGGCACATTGTTTTGTTACCCACAAATGCCTCTGGCCGCACTATGGCCCTGGGTCCGACTCAGTATCCAGCAGAAATGAGTACCACGATTATTTCCTGGGGGTTAAGGCGGCCGGTCAGTAGGGCTGACAACCCTACCACCTTAACGTGCAGACTGTCTTGAAATGTGGGAGACTCAACCTCCTGGAGCCCTCAGGGACTCTCCAGGCCCGTAATGGGATTGCGTTACCTTTAACCATACATGTCTCCTCTACCCGTTATGACAGAAACATTGCTTCATCACACACTTTAAGGCGAATTTTCATTTTGAGTTTAATACAGACATATTACTATGTTTAATGACTGCATGCCGACAAAAGAGTGATTCCCGTTCGGTACTTATGATTTTGATGCATAACAGTCCAGAACAAGCCGACGCGAAGCAGAGGTCCGGTACACTAAAAATACAGTCTACTGCTGAATAAATGACAGACAGGGCTAAAAAACTAATGCAGATCGTCACAACAATTAAACGTAATTTGGACCGTCTGTGTATGAGGGTACATATGGTTACAAGTTCAATATGAACCTTCTTAAGTCATCTGAAGTCGAGGTGTCGAATTTGTATATAAATCTGTAAAACACACGGTAAGCTACATTTTTTGAAGAAAATATCCCCTTGTTTTACGTTCTCACTAATCAAACAGCATATAGTGGGTTATTTCAAATACGCAGTTGAAATTTTAATTACTTAACGACAGCAAAATAAAGCATCTTGGGAACGATCTGCATACATTTAAGTACACATATCACACCTTAACATTCACAATAGACGAAGAAAAGGACAGTTCCTTAAATTTCATCAACACATTATACTGAACAGACTAAAAAACGTGGAAATTTCTAACTTCACGAAAGCAACAACAACGGACTCTATCAACCCAAAAACCTCCTGTCATCCAATAGAAAATAATTTCGCTCCTGTCACGTATGTCCATCAGTGGTTACATATTTACCATCTGAGAAAACAGATAAAGGGAAATAACTGATTATTCTCAAGAGTATTTTGGACAATAACCACTAAAATGCTAATGTCTTAGATAAAACAGACTATAAGAGAAGAAAAGAAGGAAGTAAAGGAAAATAAATAGGACGCCCTGAAAAAAAACGAAGAAACGGGACACTTTCTCATATTTTGGAAAAGAAACCAAATTTAACATGAAGCTATTCAAGAAAACTAATTTCAGAGTAGCACATAAGACACATAACATTATTGCCAAAATCTTTACCTATAAGAACTCCACAACGATTGACAAATATAGTAAATGTGGAATTTACCAACTTTCTGGTCCTTATTGCAACAAAAAATGTTTTCGACACACTAGAATATTTTCCCCCAAAATATTTATTGACCATGTTCAATCCTTTAGGAGTCACAACTCAAAGTCAGCATTTGCGCTACGCCTACAGGACGTGGGGCATTCCTCTGAACCCACGGAAGACATCATCGACGTTTTACACATTCTTAAGAAATAAAATAATATGAATACATTGGAAATGTTTTATATTTACTCAGAGAGTAAAATGATAAAAAGATTAATGATACATTCACACTCGGATTTAATAAAATTTTTAACGTAAAAGTACAGCATGAGAGGAATTGAGATTTTCCTTGACCTACTACGTGGTTTTAACAGGTCTACTAGTACAGCAGCACGTTCACTTCCACATGATACAGAGCACGATATGAAAAATAAACTTCATAAGTACCATGTGAATTTATCATGCTATTTAATAACCACACTTGTTTATAAGCAAGGGATTAACTACTACAATTTTGTCTTCCCTTTTATCATTTTACATAGACTTCTCGTATAATTATAAATTTTCAACAACCCTATTTATGAACATTACATATACAGAAAAATCGAAGTCCCACGTCACTGGAATTCATACCTTGGAACAGAACTGAAAAACTAAATTCGGAAATTCATGTCCCGTTCAGGGGTAAACTTCACATTTTGGTTGCTTTAAAAAATCTACTCTGGCTCATGGACGTAGCTAAATAGTAAACACTACGCACCTTCTTAGTTAAGTGCGTTTGCTTCGTCTACCCTGTATATAAATAAACATCAGGTTATTTTACATTTTTCATAGATTTCCATGTAGTTTCTAATGTACGCCATTCTACCCATTTACGAAATTCACTGTAAACAGGATGGCCTTACCTTACACTTTAGCATTTCTGGCACACAGTAAATCAAGCAGGTAATCGCGAAGGGAAGGATGCACATCACAAGTTTAAAGAAAGGGAATCACCGGCTGAAGGGACAGTCTCAATTATTACAGGACATTACGTAACTGTACAGAAAGTACGATCAAATAACTTCATATTCCGTTAATACGTATAGGGGCATTCAACTCATTTATAGGTTCCATATGAATGATATTGAGCTACTTGGGGCCAAAGCGTGAATTCGGCAACAGAAAACGCGTAACTCATTCTAAAACATACTCTGTTACTTAATCCGTGCTACCACAAGTTTGTTCACTGCTACGTCACAGAAAGTTTGGCTCGTTATGTAAATGACCCAGTGCCTCATTTCTTAACTTTAAACACTACAAGTTCACTTATTGATTTTATATCATTTAGAAGTCAATATCTTTGACATAAGAGGAAAAGCAACGGACGGTCTAGTTTCAGTGCTCTGATCTGTTACAAGCAATCGGTACCAACCTGCAGCTGTCTCAGTTGAACATCGCTTTGGCATAACCAACAGAACGGTTAGTGTTAATGATGGTGTGTAGAAAATGAATTGATGTTGCTTCTCCTGTGCAGCCCTCTTGCTTTAGACAATCAATCAGTGTCACGCGATCTCCTGACAAAAATATCGAACACTTAGGAGGAGCTTCACGTCTACACCGTAAAATCTGCGATATGCGGTACTGGATTATCCGGATATATCTATTCACTAGCAAATAGACACAGAGACCCATTATATTTCACTCTTGCATTAAACTGCAGCACCCGCCCCGATTCCGAGAATTCGACCGTCTGAGCCGCAGTTCCCGTTACCCCGAGTGGTGGTCACATACTGTTGTGTGGTACTATCAGTTGCTTTATTGTCTTCGCCTCTTACACGGTGTCAAAATGCAGAGCCTGGAATACTTCATTTTTGTCATGGAAGGGGCTGGAAAAAGCGGAAAAGAGTTCTGTTAATGGATAAAGGCAAAAATAGACATATGTAACAGACTTAAACGTTCCGCAAAACATACCAAGTTAATGAAAGTGTGTGGTGTCGGATCTTCGACCATCTACGATGTACGAAAGAAAAAAGACGAGCTGCTGAACTTATCGTCCGCCACTGAAACGACCAAGGCCACTACCCAACGCCATGTTCTATATTAAACCAAGTTGCAGCAGCTTGACGTAGTGCTCTACGAGAGGTTTAAGAATGAACGCCATGATGGTGCACCTAATTCCGGACCAATCCTAACAGAAAAGCCTAAAGAGTTGGATACAAAAATGACGCTTAAGGAGGAAAATTCCGATCCCGGCAAACTTTTGATCACGGAGGTGCCGGATATCTCAGATGTTACTGTAATATTCAAACTTTATACGTGTTCCCCGTCGGGGTAATTTCAATAAAATAAGATAGGCAATGTAAAAAATAATGTAACACTGCGACAGGTTGGTGTAGTCTTTACACACGTTCTTCTCACTTAAAAAAATGATACACCTTCTCTCAAAAGGAACAGATTTATGGCGATTACTGACGCAGCTAACTAAATAACTAACTAACTAAATCCATGGAGCAGAGGCCTTCTTCAGAACCTAAGACTTTCTCAGCTAGTCAAGGAATTACCCCATTTTATGGAACCCGGAGGTTCATTACCGCATTTAGAAGAACCCGCCAACTGTTCCTATCTTGAGCCAGCTCAATCCAGTCTATGCCTTACATCCCTCTCCTTGTCGATACATTTTAATATTATACTCACATCCACGCCTGGTTCTCACAAGTGATCGCCTTCCCTCATGGCTCCTCACCAAAATCCTCTATGCAACTCTCTTTTCAAACATACGTGCTACATACCTCGCCAAATTCATTCTTCTCGATTTTAATACCCGAATAATATTTACTGTCGAAATTAACAATAAAAAAATGTCCGATATTTCGGAAACATTTAGTTAAAATGGGTCCA
>BLKM01011866.1:0-13871 GCA_013340265.1 Coptotermes formosanus
GATAAACAGTGCTGTATCAGTTGCAGGTGTTACAGACTAATGACTACAAATTGAAATAAACGTGAATGGTATTATGCAAGGATATGAAAAATGTCCTGTAAGATATAAAGGAACAGAGCCACAATATATCTCAAAAAGGTGAAAGAAAGTCAAGGGAAGCGTTTAATAGTTCGGTTGGTATTCAAACCGAGTGCTCCAGAATAAGGAACAAGCATGGCAAATGCTGTAAAATGTCCAGTGAGAAGTTTGGAAACGTTTATCAATATTTATGCTACCGCATATTCGTTGCACTTATTGTTTTTAAACTAGTGATATAAAATATTGTTGAAATTTCAGCAGAAAGTTTTGAGAACTTCCACATCTAGCTATGATTTCCATAAATCATCCTCCAGTTTGTCCATCCCTGTCTATTAGGCTTTGAAGGATAGGCAGCCATGAATTCAAAATATCAGTGAATTTTTATTCCTTAAACTTAAAAACTTTTTGAGTGTCATCTCAATATACTAAACGGTGCTACTCTCTGAATAAAGTAGGAGACTTCAACACCGACCGAAGCCGTGTTAACTTTCGACTGCTACAGAGACATCGCTTTTGACAATGACTGCCACCTAGCGGATGCACCCATAACTATAATAACAACTTGTTGCGCTGGGACAGTTTTTCAGGTATTAGGCTTGTATATACATATATAAAAAGAACAAACACCGACAAACGCACTGTATTTATGGAGAGACACTTGATACCATTACATCATATCATTAAAAGAGGAACACGCGGTAGCGCAGTTGGTTGAGGCACTGCGCTACAAACCGGCAGGTCGCAGGTTCGATTCCAGATGATGGAAGTGAAATTTTTCATTGGCATAATCCTTTCGGTCGCACTATGGCCCTGGGGTCGACTCAGCCTCTAACAGAAATGAGTACCAGGAATATTTCCTGGGGGGTAAAGGCGGCCGGAGCGTATGGCTGACAATCTTACCATCTTCAAATCTAGGAGCCTCGACTTCCTGGAACACTAAGGGCCTGTCCAGGCCTGTAATGGGACTGCTTTACCTTTATATATATATATTTAAAAATGCACGGTGAAAGCAGTATAAAAATTGTATTTACCAATTTGCAGTATTCATGAACTGAGATTAGACTCAGTTACACTGAGACCACGTCATCTTATATTTTTCTTATTAACGCACGATATTCATGACACTAATGTTTTCCGTGTCATCAATAAGGTAAGCGAAATACACGCGCGCAATGAGAAATGAATGACGAAGTTTAGATTACTCTGGAACGAAAGATCATAGCCAAGACGACGACGTAGACGGAACGTTAAAATTAAAATGAAGATTAATGTCTTTTTGATTGTGACCTTGAGTACAGGACAGCACTTTCCAGGAAACCATGATGTTTATGTTTAACGTCTTGCAATCGTGAAATCTCAACAAACATTGAAATAAATAAAAATAAACAGCGTAACGTTGACTGGATTTAACCGGCTCAGAATAAGATCCAGTGACGTGTCGTAAATACAGTAAAGAAACTGCATGTTTCATTAAAGAAAGCATTTTTCAACTCAGCATCATCATCATCATCATCATCATCATCGTCGTCATCATCATCATTATAATGCGCTGCGACGTGATAGGCGCAGTGCCTGTTATTTATCCCTCAAGGTGAAGCTGGTCCTTCCATCTCTTCCGCGGTCAATCTATGTTTCTCTTACTCTTTGGCCTTTGGCCTATATTTCAGTGCCTGTTTGGGTATCTTGTCTATGCCTGTTCTCTCTACGTGCTATAACCACTCTCATTGTTGTTTTGTTTCCAAAAGACTGTTCTGCACTCCAAGTTTCTCCCTGACGGATTGATTTCCTAATAAATGTCATAACAATTTCATTTGTGTTGCTTCCAGTCTTTGTTCATCTCGTTTCTTCAGCACCCAGGCTTCACTACCGAACTTTTAAGGCCGCTTTAGCTGTAATATCGTGAATTCTTAATTGTATTTCTTTAGTCATCTGTTTTCAAAAATGTCTCCGTATAACCCCATTTATTTTGCTATATATCTGTATTTATTCTCAGCCGCTCAAGAAAGGTTGTGTTTCTCGGAATAGAACCAAGGTATCATATTACTATCATGTGCTTGCAGGCTTTCTTTGCAGTGTAAATGAGATATTTGCTCTTCAGAGATGTTACACATCGTAGATTGACTCTGGAAGATGGGACGGATAGTGTGTCCCGAAACGTCGGTAAATAGTTACCAATCTACATTGCATAACGTACCAGAATATCTCATATTACAATCATTCTGGCAGATGCGGTTTATGAATTGGCTAGTTGCTCTTGAAAAATGTATATCGCGCGGTCACTTAGACACATCGGAGCGCAGGACCCAACCGGGATACCGCTGTAAAGTCCAGCCACTAGCGTCACTGTTGGATTGACGCGACTGTATCACGGTACGTACTATAGCTGGTCCACGATCTTCACAGCGAAGTAAGAGGAAGCTACGCTTCACATGGCTGATCCTAGACAATACATTATGCTACCCCTCTCACATGACTACCGCAGTTTTCTCTTCCTGCATCACAACCCTCTACTTCATATCACTCTCTCCCCCCCCCCACCCCCTTGCCTTTAACGGACCAATCCGGTCCTCAGCCTTTGGTTCGTCAGTCAGGAAAAAGACATCAACAGCCATCGGTTGTAGTCGGCGGCCAATTGACAAGCATTGTTGCCTAGCGACCAGGCGTATTAGACATTTCTGCTGGCCAACAGTGACACTAGATAAGTCTATCCACTTGCTAAACAGGAGCCTTGCTTTCTTTAGTGGCTATTAAACTAGCTAGCTAAAAGAGTAAATGACCAGCGGGTGTAGGTTTTTCGCTGGAAAGTGCATACATCTGACAAAGAAAATTTTTTTTCTCTTTCGGAACTCAAAATACGTCATCGTGTTCACAAAAAAAAATTTTCATTTGACTTCATTTTGAACTAAATGGGCCCAGTCCACAACCTTCAAACACTAATTCTGTAAGAGCCGTTTTAATAATATCTTGCTGTATATGTGTAGATTTACCAAGTTGCCTCTTCCCTTGAACTCCTGCTTAACCCTTTAAAGACGGAACGTATCTGTTTTATATAAGGACTCAGTGCGTACCGCGCTGTAAACACCCTCCACTTCGGTTATAAAAAACCGGTCTCTTAATGTTTTATAAGGCAAAAGTTGCTGTTTGTTCTGAGATCCGTACAAAACACATAAACGCAATGTGGGCATCACGTAGAATTTTTTAATGTTAAACCTGGTGGTATGTAAAGTTACCGCTAGGCTTTAAAATGTTAAACAGTGATACAGTTGAAGATTCAAGTGTTCTGGCATACGACGTTGTGTCGATTGGTGAACAGCTGGCGACATTTCGGACCAGTTTGCTGCTTCTATCTTAAAAGAATGTGAGTAGTTTAGAAACATCCAGAACTTGGAATTTTTATACCTTGAAAATGGAGGCAGCAAGCATTCCCAAAATGGTTGTCATTATTTACTGATATACATAAATTCTATTCTATAAGTCTTGTCTGTTCATCAGTACCTCTCTGAGAATTTCAGACGTCATAGTAGTGCAATTTATCGAGCAGTATGTTATTTGACAACCTTATATGCAGTTCATGGCAATACGTAAATTCCACCTGGCCCTATCTGAATGCTAAAATAAATTGTTTAGTTCTTAATTTATTTAACAATATGTTATTAACAGCAAAAACATCGTAGATAATTAATTAATTGTAAATGAGTTTTGGTTTGAAGCAAGATTAGCCAGTACAATATTTTTTGATTGTTGTAAACTGATAAATTCTTTGCCGCTTCGTCTAAGGATACGTTTCAGACACAAGAAATGTCACGCGATTTTGTATCATTCATGAGCGAAGTCTTAGCCACAAAGAAAATTCACGTGTGGAAAGGAATGTAGATCATTTTTATAAGAAAGAAAGGAGGGAAAAATAAATTACAGTGGAACAATTTTCTGTATCATAGCCCCGAGTAGGCGTAATTGCTGTGCTTCCTTAACCTTTTAAAGCCTAGCGGTAACTTTACGTACCACCAGGTTTAACATTAAAAAATTCTACGTGGTGCCCACATTGCGTTTATGTGTTTTGTACGGATCTCAGAACAAACAGCAACTTTTGCCTTATAAAACATTAAGAGATTGGTTTTTATAACCGAAGTGGAGAGTGTTTACAGCGCGGTACGCAGACTCCTTATATAAAACAGATACGCTTCGTCTTTAAATAACATTATCGGTAATTGTTAGTCATGTAATTATGTAATTTGTTCCTCAATTTGTGTTTGAAATATCAAATCTCTGTTTGTAAAATTATAATGAATTAACTCTCCGAATGTCTAGCGGAGCAGCTTTATAACAATATATTTATAACCTAACACACGTAAATTAAACTAAACAAGACAGACAATTTACTTTTAAACGTAGCATTGTGGCGCGTTCGCGTAACAATTGTTACCGTTGAAAAGCAGTAAGTATTACATATTCTGCGTGTGTGTTTGTAGCCTTATTTATCAAGCATAAAAAGCAGATGCGCCATATTGTATTGTCATCTATGGCGTGTGTGACTGTACCATGATTTTCATCCTTATCTCATACACAGCACAATTTGGTGGGGGGGGGGGGGGACGTATTCAACAGGAAATACGTTGCTTCGATATTCTCTACAAATTCTTCTGAAACATCTGTCATTCTAAGAATAATTCAGAGAGATATTGTCACAAATGTACAAACGTCTTCGTGTAAAGTAGCCGTTATTCTTGCCAGATTTTAATGAAATTTGATCTTTCGCGAAAGAGTTTCGAGAAATACACAAACACCAAATTTCATCAAAATCCGCCCAGTGGGAGCGAAGTTGTTCCACGCGGGTAAATGGACGGATACACGTGACGAAACTGGTATACGCTTTTCGTAATTTTGCGAAAGCGCAAAAAAAAAACAGAAAAATCCTTCTCCTACACTGAGAAGGAGAGGAAACTTCTCTGAGAAACCTGTCTATAGAAGTACACTTTATGTAAGGACTCAGTGCGTACCGCGCTGTAAACACTCTCCACTTCGGTTATAAAAACCAGTCTCTTTAATGTTTTATAAGGCAAAAGTTGCTGTTTGTTCTGAGATCCGTACAAAACACATAAACGCAATGTGGGCACCATGTAGAATTTTTTAATGTTAAACCTGTTGGTATGTAAAGTTACCGCTAGGCTTTAAAAGGTTAAGGAAGATAGGACAGGCGACAGCATGCAGCACATACGTGAAAAACTAGAAACACTTTTAAAATTTCAGTTGCAAAACCTGAATTGAGGAAAACGTTTAGGAGACTTAGGCGTAGATGGGAGAATAATGCTGAAACGCATCTTAAAGAAATGGTATAAGAAGCTGTGACCTGGCTTCATCTGGCTCAAGATGGCTGCACTGATAAAATCTTTCCTTTCTTAGTCCTTCCCTCTTCTACCTACTTGTTCGCAGCAGGTGTCGAGGTTCTTTATTTTCACTTGATCACACTCAGACACACACCACAGTCGGTAGGACTCCTCTGGAAGAGGGATCGGCCCGTCGCAGAGACCTCTACCTGACAACACAAACACTGTACAAGAGACAAAAAAAATCCATGCCCCCGGTGGGATTCGAACCCACGATCCCAGCAAGCGCTCGGCCGCAGACCTACGCCTTAGACCGCGCGGCCACTGGGGTCGGCGTTTCACAATATACGCCAGGTTTAATCATGCTAATGCTTACGATATAAATGAGAAACCGTCCCTAATGCTGTTGTTAAATTCTGCCAACAGAGTCCACTTACTGCAATTGTTTTCGAATAACGACTAAAAGTTTACATTCATATACAATAACATGTTTTCTGGCGAGATCGAAAGTTGGGCTGTCATGGAAAGGGTATGGTTTTTGTTACTCTAGAGTGGAAGGGGCCGGGGGGGGGGGGGGGTGGTATTCCTGTGTTCTACTCTGATTGTCAACTCCGGGATATAAGGAGGTTGGGGGCCAGAGGGGCAGTGCAGTCCATTCAGCTTGAAACTAGAACCAACCCAAGGGTCTACCACTGTGCGAAAACACACTGCGTTTTCTTCAGTCAGGGGACAAGCGAAGATACGATTAAAATCTTTAGGGTATAAAGTGGATTAACCCTTTAAAGACGAAGCGTATCTGTTTTATATAAGGACTCAGTGCGTACCGCGCTGTAAACACTCTCCACTTCGGTTATAAAAACCAGTCTCTTAATGTTTTATAAGGCAAAAGTTGCTGTTTGTTCTGAGATCCGTACAAAACACATAAACGCAACGTGGGCACCACGTAGAATTTTTTAATGTTAAACCTGGTGGTGTGTAAAGTTACCGCTAGACTTTAAAATGTTAAATTATGGCTGTCCGTAGTGTCATAATAAACACCTGATTGCCGGACGCAATAAATTTTCGTTAGCTGTATTCTCGTCTGTTCATCTAGAAGTACTGCCTAGCCTGAAAATATTTAGTTCCTTAGTCATAATTCCAGGCAGTCAACTGATATTTTAGGCAGGTTCTTAGGCAATTATTTCGGTTACGCATTGTTCATTCAGTTATTCGGTTTTTAATTGGTTATTGCGTGTTATTTATAATTTATCATTTACTTAACAGTGGTAGAGCAGTCTCTGCGTCGGGCTGATCACTCGTCCAGAGGAGTCCTACCGAGTGTGGTGTGTCTGAGTGTGATTGTGAAGCCTCGATAATAAGGAGGCCCTGGCCCTCTGGGGGGCTGTTGCGCCATTGGAAAAAAAAATTTACAGTAGTTTTAGCATTATACCTCAAATGATTGAGCTTTGAATTACATAATAAGAAAATAAAATTGAGGATGATGTCTAATAAAGCATTCAGGGCCTTATTTCAGATACTATGGCGTCATTTGCGTGGACGGACTCTGATAAACCATAAAAAACATCAGTCATGGTACCGGATATTCGAGAAGAAATTTGAAGACAGAATCTTTAACATACGAAGTACTCCTAGGGTCACCAATTTAGTAATCAGCTCTTTAATTAGTAAGTTAATTAATAAATAAATTGGTAGGTCAGCCCCTTGCAATGTGACCTACATGGTTATTCGGTCGTCTAATGTGCCTGCACGCCACTGCACGGTCTGTTCCTGACCAAATGTTGTCACCCGCAGAGCGCACAGAAGTCATTTCTTTGTCGTTGCGAGCGACACAGGCCGCCACTGAGGGAGGGGGAAGTCCCCTCAAGCAGCAAGGGACAAACGCGCCATTCACCGGAGTCAGGCATCGGAACGGCCGGGTCCGAGAGTGAAGCTGTGTGGATGATATTAGAGATATTCTAACGTGCAACAGTGGCACAACAGCTGCGTGGCTTGGTCACGGGTTCGAATCTGACAGGCAGTTTTTGCGTTTATCTTCATCGTTATTCGTGGAAACGGTAGGGCGCTAGAAGCCGTTAATTTGGTAACCTAATAATGTTACATAACTTGTTTCTGCTTAGTCAGTAGTCTGTATTTTAGGTCAAGGTGTTGTACAGAGCACCTTATTTTCAGGTACTTGCAAGTCTAAATTATATTATTAACTAAAAATAAAAAACCACATTTCGCAACCAATATAAAACACCTGGTAACATGAATACAACCGAACTCGCTTATAACGTCATGAAAGGGACTGAATATTTTGTGTCGTTGTAAACGAGTGTTTTTTGAACCGAGGAATGTAATGTTATGGTTAACAGTGAGGAATTAATTGGTATCTCAGAGTATCTGACGCTATAGACGAGGTGTCGCATAAACCGATGTCGTTATAACAGGGTTTGACCTATTTGAAATGTACTGAAAAATTTTTTTAACTGAGAAGTATCAAGCTTTTCTTCAATTTTCGTTTTTTCTTACAGCACGAATTCATATAATTGCAACTGATACATAAATAGCGCTTTTAACCTTTTAAAGCCTAGCGGTAACTTTACGTACGACCAGGTTTAATATTAAAAGATTCTACGTGGTGCCCACATTGCGTTTATGTGTTTTGTACGGATCTCAGAACAAACAGCAAGTTTTGCCTTATAAAACATTAAGAGACTGGTTTTTATAACCGAAGTGGAGAGTGTTTACAGCGCGGTACGCACTGAGTCCTTATATAAAACAGATACGCTTCGTCTTTAACCTTTTAAAGCCTAGCGGTAACTTTACATACGACCAGGTTTAACATTAAAAAATTCTACGTGGTGCCCACATTGCGTTTATGTGTTTTGTACGGATCTCAGAACAAACAGCAACTTTTGCCTTATAAAACATTAAGAGATTTGTTTTTATAACCGAAGTGGAGAGTGTTTACAGCGCGGTACGCACTGAGTCCTTATATATAAAAGAGGCCAGTTTCGTCTTTAATGTACGTAGCAAAATATAATATTTCACAAATATAACAATTACTTACCAGGGAGGATATATACACTAAACCCATAATGAGGAAACCATGTGTGTGTTAACTGTCTGTCTCCCAGAAATTATCTCTGTCGAAATACTTAATGCAATTTACTGAAATTCCTTGTGAAAAATTCACACGCAAATGTGTCGAAACGTCTGTCATAAAACGCGAGATTTCAGGCTCTCATAACAGTGACTGTGAAGATTAGAGTCGTCTGGTATATGACATCATGCAGTATGTAAAAATATACCGTTTCGGAGAAATATTCTGCCTCCTTCTTCGGAGTAGAATAATACGAGAATATTTTTGGCCTGCAGAATAAAATTATTTCCATCTGATAATGTACTAGAAGCCGATCTCGGTGGCCGCGCGGTCAAAGGCGTTGGTCTATGGCGACTCGCTTTCTGGGATTGCGGGTTCGAATGTCGCCGCGGATATGGGGGTCTGTGTCTTTTGAATGTTGTGTGTTGTCAAGTAGAGGTCTCGGTTACGGGCCGATCCCTCGCCCAGAGAAGTTCTACTGAGTGTGTGTGTGTTTTATTGAGTGTTGTCAGGTGCAACAATTACCCTGTATACCAGCAATGAGTAGGTAGGTCACACTAAGAAAGGAAGCAGAATGTACGACTGTATATTTTGGGGAATGTCAAATTAAAATTAAACATTCCAGCACCGAGTCTGAAGTCTTAAGTTTCTGTTGCTTAGAAATTCGCCTGGTGACCTGTTGCTGTTTTTCGTAATCGAGTTTTGTGTTTTAAATAAAGAAACTGAGATATAAATTTTAAAATATAAGAATGTAATAAATTTACTATCACCCTAAAATTATATTCAATATTTTATTAAATCCCAAATGTGTCTAACATGTGACCGAATATTACGATTTGAGCTGTCACATAAATTATTTCCAATTATAAATTTGAAGAATTTAATGTCTCACCATTTGGCGAATAAGAGTGTTATACAAATACAGAGTTGCAAAATTCCTCTGCCAGACTTCCCTCCATAACGGATATTCCTTTGTGATGCCGTCATCAGAGCTTCGTGAATTTATCTGGAATGTCACGGAGGTGGCGTTTGTGAACAAGAGTTCTGTCACAATTTCTGCCAATATTTGATTTCTAATAATCGATTTTAACCTTTTAAAGCCTAGCGGGAACTTTACGTACCACCAGGTTTAACATTAAAAAATTCTACATGATGCCCACATTGCGTTTATGTGCTTTGTATGGATCTCAGAACAAACAGCAACTTTTGCCTTATAAAACATTAAGAGACTGGTTTTTATAACCGAAGTGGAGAGTGTTTACAGCGCGGTACGCACTGAGTCCTTATATAAAACAGATTCGCTCGTCTTTAAAGGGTTAATTTATACTTTTTAAAATGAAAACTCATACCTTTCAGTTATTTTCTTAAGTTTACTTAAATTTTGAGGGGGGGGGTACGCGGTGGCGCAGTTTGAGGCCCTGCGTTGGATGCCAGAAGTTTGTGGGTTCGATTCCATATGGGTTTATTCGAATTTTTTATTCACTTAATCCTTCCGGTCTCCACAGGATTTTCTCCTGGGGGGTAAAGGCGGCCGGTGCGTATGGCTGACAACCTTACCACCTTCATGTGCCGATTGTCTATAAATCTGGGAGCCTCGACCTCCTAGAACCCTCAGGGCCTGTCCAGGCCTGTAATGGGACCGCTTTACATTTTAATTAATTTTTTGATTAGCCATTTATTCGGTATATCGCTGCTTTAATTCAGTTAGCTAGGAAGCTGCTTAATTAATCATTCTCTTTAATTAACTCGAAGCAGTATTTGGACCTAACTAACTAACTAATCAACTAACTAACTAACTAACTAACTAACTAACTAACCAACTAACTGACTAACTCCATGGAGCCAGAGGCCTTCTTGATAAGCTAACAGTTTCTCAGCTAGTCAAGAAATTCCGCGCATTTTATGGAACCCGGAAGTTCATTACCGTATTCACAACATCCCGCCACCTGCTCCTACCCTGAGCCAGCTCAATCCAGTCCATGCCCCATCCCATGTCTTCAAGATCCATTTTAATAGTATCTTCCCATCTACGTCTGGGTCTCCCAAGTGGTCTTCTTCCCTCAGGTCTCTCCACCAAAGTCCTGTATGCATTTCTCTTTTCCACCATACGTGCTACATGTTCCGCCCATCTCATTCTTCTTTATTTGATTACCCGAATAATATTTGGTGATGAGTACAGGTCAGTAAGTTCAATATTCGGACTTAAGACAAAGAAAATATAATGACACTGAAGAACGCTGTGTGTTGCAGATTTGGCTTATATAATAATCAAATTTTCGCCTTTTATAAATACGACAACGCGTAAAATATGAGCTAGAAACTTCATGAACATCTGAATATATTACAGGTGTTATGACCGATATTTGGCTTGGTTAGCATAGTTCATTCTTATGTACATTTGCCCTTAATTCATTTTGTTATTTATAACCAAATTAGCCGATCCCAGTGGCCGCGCGGTCTAAGGCGTAGATCTGCGGCAGAGCGCTTGCTGGGATCGTGGGTTCGAATCCCACCGGGGCATGGATTTTTTTTCTCTTGTATAGTATTTGTGTTGTCAGGTAGAGGTCTCTGCGACGGGCCGATCCCTCATCCAGAGGATTCCTACCGACTGTGGTGTGTTATTGAGTGTAATCAAATGAAATTACAAATACCCTCAACACCTGCTGTGAACAAGTAGGTAGAAGAGGGAAGGACTAAGAAAGAGAATAACCAAACTAACATCCACAAATATATAGGACGCTTCTATTTTTGGCACCTGTATTTATTTAAGTAGGTGTAATACTGGGCAGGGTTATATCCATGATTATATTAACGTACGTGTTGAGAATATTGCAGTGTGGGTCCATACCTGCATTGCGCTCTACAGCGAAGTGTTCGAGAAATCAGCCCCTTATTTCAAGCTAAACTGAATCCAGTCAAGGGTTTTTAACTAGCTACTTCTCTCTCTTTCATTATTCTCTATCTCTGTCAGCCATCTTCTCTTTCTGGTGAATGTTAGAACAGCTTTATAACCTCAGAGCATAGCCACCCCCCCCCCCATACACACGCTTAAACCAGCCCCCAACCCCACTTGACATGAACATTACTCCGCACATACATTAACTCACCCTTACTAAGTTCTCTCTATCTCATTCTCCCATTCACATTTACTCATAAAGCCACAATCCGTGTTTAGCTTCTCTACCTATATTATGTAGCTTTCGAAATATTGTGCTGTGCTGGTCGCATATCATCTGGAGCAGAACGCGCCAGTTTCCTGTATATTCACACAAAGCTTGCTTTCCATACGCCTCTGCTCGCTATTTCTTGGGTGTGTCGTCTCCTCTGTTTGCGACATTTATAATTTTCGTCTCACGTTTAATCAGCTGTGATTCGAAAGCTTGCTCAACTGTTATCACTTTTGTATTACAAAGTTTTTAACCAAATGACCACTTGATGCTGAATCTTTCTTGAGATGTTAACAGGTCCTCAGCTACTCAATAAATGCCCCGCATTTTATGGAACCCGAAAGTTGCTTACCGCGTTTATAAGCGCCCGCCAACTTTTCATATACTGAGCCAGATCATTCCACTCCAACCTTCCCAATCCCAGTTCTTTAACCCATTATAGACGGAGCGTATCTGTTTTTTATAAGGACTCAGTGCGTACCGCGCTGTAGACACTCTCCACTTCGGTTATAAAAACCAGTCTGTTAATGTTTTATAAGGCAAAAGTTGCTGTTTGTTCTGAGATCCGTACAAAACACATAAACGCAATGTGGGCACCACGTAGAATTTTTTAATGTTAAACCTGGTGGTACGTAAAGTTACCGCTAGGCTTTAAAAGGTTAAGAACCATTTTAACATTATCCTTTCATCTACGCCTAGGTTTATCGAGTTTTCACCAAATTCCACATTTGACGGCCTTAAAATACTGCGACAGACCAATTTATTTGATTTAGGAAAACTAGATGTTTTTAATCACGCTCGTGTATGATTTTCCTTAGTTATCACCTCGCATACCCGATGGTTTTCTAAATTGTAGCCCTTTATTAAACGCCTGTTGTGGGTAAGAGTTAACGTTTATTAGCTACGATATGTGACCATTTTAAATCAGCTACACAATTTGTAGTGTATATTTTAGGATTTGTATTTAAATAGTAGCTTACGTGAAGAGGTTAGTTATGGTATGCCACTAAGATTTTGCAATAACTATTAGTAGTAAGGGAAGGGTTGCTTTTATTCGACCACTTTACTTTTTAGTGAGAATTGATGGAAATACGAAGATAGAAGGAAATGTATTTTTGGTGAGATAATTGGCTCAAAAATGAAGTTCCATTTGCATTTTCTGCACGTTATGTGTACCTAGCCTGTGATTTGTGAAAATGCAACGTGCTGCATTAGAAAAAATATAAGAACAGTTAAACTGAAGAACCGTATCCTTAAAATGGACTACCAGAGTGTGATATTTGCTGTCGATTAATGCAGAACACTAGTCAGCACGTTTATTTATTTGTGGTTACTTGTGAAATAGTGCACATAAATTGCAAAACGAAATTTTAAAATTGCATTTACCAATATAAAAATACCAAAGAAATAGATTTGAATATATAGTTCAGATCAAACAAAATAGTTTATCTTATTAGGTACAAGCAGCAAAAATTTGAAATAATGCATGTAGCCAGTGTACAACGCCCTACTTTTATGCGCCTTCTTGCTTTGACACTTCTTGCCAATATGCGCGCCTTCTTAATTTACGCCATCTCGTTTTCGGTTTAACGCCTTTTGGCTGGCTGCTTTCTATTAGGCTAAGCCCTACCTATTCCATTATGTCTTACGGGTTAATCGCTTTTTATTTAGGCCTTTCTGCTTTACGCTCACTTTTTAAGGAAGCAACTAAGGCATAAAACAAGGACTTATGTATACGCGTTGTTAAAAGAAAAATCTAAGTGAAGGATATAAGCATATGGCTTCGGTGATAAAAAAATGAAGGCTACCAAGTGACGTGAAAAATTCTAGATTAGTCATTGGGAAGACACGACATTTGTACATTTTTGTCTTCAGCTTTATGCCTGCGCCCTTTTCTTGTACTCAAAATCTGCACCTCATGCGTAGCATTACGTCTGTGATGGATCCCTCCTCGTACGTTATGAACAAACAGCTACTGTACTTCTGTACTTTACTGAGCACCAGTTTCTGGTTTGAGGCTTATTTATTGAGGCGGTGAGTATTTCAGAATGTGTTCATTAGTCGCTGTGGAATATCCGCCCATGCAATAGACGTTACCTACTGCGACGGTTGTAAAAATATTCTGTCTGTGGATGGCTTTAACTACTTTGACTGCTGTAGCTTTTCCCCTTCGTGCGGATGGCGTTAGCTACTTTTCTGTAGCTTGTCCACTCGTGC